>VWZG01012844.1:15112-27102 GCA_013396735.1 Grallaria varia | reverse complement strand
TGTAGGTCCAGGGGAGCTGGGAGTGTCCTGGCAGCAAACCACATCCCAGTGGGCTGAGACTGGGGATTCTGGTGGAAAGGACTGGTGGAATGATGTTGTAGAGGGACAGAGCAGGAATTAAAGGGATTATGATTTATTTAGGATTCTAAATTTCTGAAACCACATTTAAAAGAGATTTCCTCGTACAGTGACCAAGGAGAGCTCAAGGGAGACACAGATCCTAAGACAGATTCTCTGTGATGCTGAAATGCTCCCTGGAAGCTACTCAGGGGCATTTGGAGATGGGATTCTCCAGGAGAGCATTGTCAGGACCTTCCACTCTGGACACAGACTCTGCTGAAGGGTTTGCAGCTTCACAGTCATCCAGGTTGGAAGAGACCTTCGGGACCATCCAGTCCAGCTGTCACCCAGCAGCACCATCATCCCCCAAAACCATGTCCCAGGTGCCTCATCCGGAGGTGACAACTCCAGCACCTCCCTGGGCAACTTAATCCAAAAATCTGTTTCTAATCTCAAGCCTGAAGCTCCCCTGGTGCAATTTAAGGCCATCTCCTCCCCTTCCATGGAGACAGAAGAGCCCAACCCCACTCACCACGATGCCCTTCAGACCCTTGCAAATTCCCACAGATTTAGCAAATAGACAAATCTCCCTCAAGGTGTTTATTAAGAATATTTCTGAGGTGGAATTTCCTTGGGCTGAGTTGGATATAATTTTTGCTGGCATGACAAATTCAGATTAGAGCTGGCAGGATTTAGTGTTTCATCTCTTTGTATTCACCTCAGTCAATAAGGCAGGGAATTTATTTACTGCCCAGAGTCAGTTTGCTGTCTGTCTGGTGCATTGTTTCACAGCTGAAAATGGCAATACATCTATAGATCTCTTTTTAAATGAATGACTTTCAATATCCAAGGAGAAAGATGAGAAAACCTGTTTGTGCTGGTATTGACACAGAAATGAATTTCTCCACCGAGTTGCATCTCATAATTTGATTATTTTTCTTAAGAAAGTTTTCTGCTGGTTAAGTTTCCACTGTTAATCCTGGCAGAAGCAACTTTAAAGGATGATATATTGTAGATCCTTTTCTTTAGCATTGGAATGGCTCATGGCAAGTCTTGGTGTCATTAACACCCTAAATGTCACTGGTGCTTGAGGGGAAGGGTTTGTTCCCAGGGGCAAGACCTCAGGGAAACCTGTGAGGAGAAAGGGAAGGAGAGGATAGGCAGTTGGCAAATGTGCAAGTGGGATAATCTTCCTGCAGGGAAGACCTGGGAAAACTTTGGCTCCTGTTCCCCTTTTCATCGTTGGGTTTGTGGTTGCACATTAGACTCGTCTGAGATGTGAAATGAGAAAATAACCAGGGTCTGTCCCTTCTTGCCTTCTCTTGGGCAGGTGATTGTATCACTTGGAGAATCTGTGGCCTGGAAGTGGTTTATCCATGTGTTTTGTCCTCCAGCCCATTCCAGGCAGGGATGACTTTAAGTCTTAATTAAAGAAATCTTAATTAAAGATCGTGCAGTGCTCTGTATAATATGTATATTATATATTGTGTATTAATAATGAATATATAAAAGAACTATAATTTAACACATAAACTTGAAAATAAATATGTTCATGAAGGCAGTGTAATGGGCCATTTAGAGCAGAAAATGGGTGCCATTGGGAGCACAGTCAGATCTCCTTGGTGCTCGAGGAGTGGTCAGTGAGAGTTCCAAGAGGTTCTTTGTTAAATAATCCATGGTGTCCCATGGGTAGTGAGGTGTTCCAAGGCAGTGGAATGTGTGAGTTTGCCCCATGGTGCTGCAGGGTTGGGAGCTGCCAAGTGGAGTCAGAATTTGTTTGGGAACACGGGCTGTGTCTTCTGTGAGTTCCAGCTTGGCTGGTCCACACGTCCCCCCTCCCAGTAAAACCCAGCAGTCGTGTCCCGTGACAGCGTAATTAGCAGCAGGTTCTCTTATTCCCCATCATTATCCTCAGAGGTGAGTGCAGCTCGTTTTGTCTGGTTTATCCCATTTGACTGTGTTTTATATGTGATGGATCAGAACCCTGGTGGGGAATTTTCCAATCCTACTCTCCCAGCTCCAGGAGGTCTTGAACCACCTTTAACCCCCTTGCCCAAGGAACAAAACCCACCTTCTGCACACCTCGTGTTCCATTGGCAGAGACTTTCCAGCTGCCAGAAAGGACGCAGGATTGTCTTGTCCTGAGGAAACACATCCCAGACCCGAACTGAAAATGCATAATTCCAAATATAACAAACTGTGAGAGGCTGGTGAGGGGCTGGGATGGAATTCCCAGGGAAGCTGTGGCTGCCCCATCCTTGGGAGTGTCCAAGGCCAGGCTGAGTGGAGCTTGGAGCAACCTGGGCTGGTGGAAGATGTCCCTGCCCATGGCAGGGGATGGGACTGGGTGGGCTTTGAGGTCCCTTCCAACCCAAACCATTCTGTGTTTCCATGATTTTAAACTATCCAGACTGAAACGTGGACTGGATTCCCAGCTCTCCCAGAGCAATCCCATGGATGTTGATGGAGCTCTGTGAGTTTCAGCCATCTGAGAATGTCTTGGTATTTTATATTTTTGTTAGCTGACACTCAAGTCAGCATGTTTTGATTAGCAGATGTGCTGCTGGATGAGTTTTATTCCTGGCTGTGTAATTCTCCCCCACTCCTGGGTTTATCCTGCTCTGTGGTGAATGGAATGTGCAGCTCCAGGGACTAGTAGAGCCTTGGAGCATTTACCAGCTTGAGGAGCTTTTCACTGATGCCAAAGATAAGCATTTCATACTTGGGAGCCATCAGGTGCTCCACCTGTGTGGGATCTTGTCCTTAGGAAGCTAAAACTGGGAAAAAAACAGCAATTACTCTTTCTCCTCCACTGACTCTCCTGATTCCCATGAAGTTTGAGAGACTTTTTCCTTTGCTTTTTTTTTTTTTTAAAAAAAAGGCAAAATTAATTGGAAATGACAAGAGGAAAATGATCCAGCTGAATGCTTTGATAAGCAATCAAGGCTTAATAGATTAGAAAATATAATTAATTACTTAATTATACTCCAAGTGGTTGTTGTTGGTAGATTGTTCAGTGAAAAGCCATTGTTGGGTGGGAGGAGATGTCCTATGCATGAATATCAGGCTCCAGGAAGCCTTTGCTGCTGGCAGGGACTTGTGGTGAGCACAGGACTTGTCCCACACTCAGGTTACACTTTTTCCAAAGTCTTTCCAAACAGGTTCTTCCCCCAGAGATGGTGGGCACTGAAGAGCCTGCCCAGGGTTTGGGCATGGCCCCAAGGCTGCCAGAGCTCCAGGGGCCTTTGGACAACGGGACAGGGACAGGGTGGGATTGTTGGGGTGTCTGTGCAGGGCCAGGAGTGGGATTGGGATCCTCGTGGGTCCCTTCCAGCTCAAGATATTCTCTGATTCAGCCCTCTCGTGGGGGGACCACCATGAACGTGATGCCCAACTCAGTTTGCAGGTCAAGGAGGTTTCCCAGTTTGGTGCCTGCAGAAGAAACCTGCAATGTTGGGGTAGATAAACTCCAAGCCTGTCCCACTGCTCTCTCTCCTACCCCACTGACTGGAAGGGAAGGAAGGAGAATAAAATTAATTGGTCTTAAAAACGGTGTTTTTTCCCAAGCTGATGCAATGAATTTGGGAAGGTCCAGTTCATTATTTCATTGTCCTTCAGCCCAGAAATTGCTGCTATTTATTTGCAAAAAAATCACATTCTAATATAAAGCTGTTATTAAGTGCTCTTGTTGCAATCAGTGGAGTAAAGGGAGTGAATTGGGACAGGGAATATGTCTGAGTGCTGGGCTGGCACAGCTGGAGCCGTGTCCATAGGGACATTGCTCCCACACCCTGCAGCATCACCCAGAGAAGAGCAGGGATCTTCTGCTCCACGTTGGTGTGGCAGCCACAGAAACCTTGTCCCCTCGGTCCCCCATCAGCTCCCACAGTGCCTGGGGGTGTGGAGGCTTTCTGTCCCCCCCTCCAGGCCAGGCAGGAGCTCGGTGCCTTGCCATCCCTGGGAGCAGCCTGGAGATGCTCCTGCTGCTTCCCATCACCGCAGGGCTCACGCTGGGCACTTCGATGGTGCCTGGGGTTTGTTCTCCTCCGTTGAGTCTCCAAGGGTGGGTTTGGCTCCTAGAGCCAGCAGGGAAACGCTTTTCCTCGGGAGTTGGTCCAGAGAGGAGCAGCAGTTCTTGTGTTTGTTGCCTTTGGAACTTCCCTGCTCAGACAGTTGTTAAACAGGCGGCAGAACCTGCTGACTCCAGAGTAGGAAGGGAGGACTTTGGTGCAGCTACTGAAAAAAACCACAGAGACAGAGCAGGGGGTGGCAGTTTTTTGTCTTTACCAGGCTGTGTGTGCACGACAGAATATTCCTGGCAGGGCATAAAGGAAAGGCTTCCCATCACTCTGTTTTCAGAATACAATCACGAATCAGCAAAAGATCTTAGAGAGGGGTTTGAGGTGTAGGAAACCCTAGGGATGAGACCATCCTCAACGGGGGACAGGAGCTCTCTCCGTGTTAATGTCCCCTAGGGAACAATTCCTCATTGACAGAAGAATGCTCTGGCCTCTTATCTTTGATTTCAGCTTGTGTGATGTGGCCCTGACATCTGTAACACATTGTAGTCATTTCTGTTGTGCCTGATACTCGGAGCAGCTCATTGTGCTGCTCCCAGACAGTTCCAGGTTTAAGCAGGAATTACGAAACCCTTTAATGGTTTTGAGCACAGAGTCCCATTTAAAACGCCTTTGAATTTTCAAGTAATTCCCTCCCAAAAGTTCATCCTGCTCACTTTAATGTCCCAGAATGAAAAGATAATTCTGATATTCTAAACATAACATTAGTGTACATTTCTCTGTACTGCTCATACTTACCTAGAAGAGACTGTGAGTTCCTAATGGTGGCAGTAACTTTCCTGCAGATTGAAACAGGTGACAAGTTTGTTTTGATTTCCTGAAAAACAGATTTCCCATCTAGATGATAAATGAATTAAAGATAGATATAAGGAACTGTTTGTTTGCCAGCTTTAGCTACAGAAGATCAGGAATTCCCTGGAAATGCACAGTAAAACTTCAAGAGCACCAAATTAGTGGTGTTTTGCCTCATTTAAACGTATTTTCCAGCCAAAGTTTCCCAGTGGGAGCTTTCCTTGCCTGGCTAAGGAATTCAGGTTAAATCCCCATCAAACTGAGCAGCAAGTAGTTACAACCTGTGTTGAAAAGTGCAATATCCCTGGATATCAGATTTTGGAAAGCCTTCTGATTAATTCTGTTCCACTTGCATTAAGTTCTGCTCATCTCCATTAGTGTCTCAAACCCAAAAGCTCTTTCCAGGGTTGTTCAGGGGGCTGGGGCTGGAGTTACTTTGCTCCTTTTGCTTTGGCTGGAGTTTGGATCAAGCCCTGGCTGGAAGAATTTAGAGAGGGGAAAAAAAAAAGAGGTCCCAAGTTCTGGATTCAAGACTTTGCAGAAGACGGTTGTGGGGTGAAAAGATGGAAGAGTCCTAATGTGGGGTAGAGATGTGGGAAGGGGGTCTGAGAAGGCCATGGGGACACACAGGTCAAGGTGGGGGAGGACAGGTGAGTGTTCTGGGATTTGGGAACATCAAAGAGCACAAATTACCAGGAATCAGGTTTTTATGGGAGCAAAAACTGGGAAGGAGCTGAACCTGCTGTTGGAGATAAAGCTCAGCTCTGTGCAGCTGGGCTCCAACCCCGCCCAGAACCCTCCTTGCTCTTGGATTCAGGGCTGTACAGCACAGTCAAAAATAGTTCCAAATTCTGGATTCACTTGCATAATCCTGTTTACAAAACTTTGGGTATGGGGATAATGGTGCCAGCACACACCAATCCCCTCATTACTCACCCAACCTCCTATTTTAACACCCAGTTTATAAGGAAATGTCTATGGAATTCTGATGTAAAGGCCTGGGATTTAGGATGAACAACCTTTCCATGGGGTTTTGCATTCAATAAACAATATTAAAAATCAGCTCTGTGAAACCAATACCACGTTTCCATGGCAAAGAACAGAGAAATGCAACGAGGCTCATTGTAGATGGTAAAAAGGGACTGTAGAGCAGGGGGGAAGGTGCTGGAGCTCTGCTTTCCTACTTACAACGTTTCCTAACAAGGCTGGATTTTTAGAGGCATCATCTTTTCATGATGGAAATCTAATGTATCAAAGTACGTGTCAGGATCATGGAATGAAAGAATGGTTTGGGTGGGAAGGGCCCTCCAACCTCAGCTCATTCCAGCCCCTGCCATGGGCAGGGACACCTTTTATGAGCCCAGGTTGCTCCAGCCTGGCTTTGGAAACTTCCAGGGGCTGCCACAGCTTCGCTGGGAATTCCACCCCAGCCACTGGGCAGGTGTGCTGTCCTGATGTAAGAGCTTGCACTGGGGCTGTGTCCCCAGTCTGGGGCAGTCCGAGGGGGCTGCAAGTCCCAAACAGAAGGATTCTGTTCACAGAATCCTTCCTTCTCTCTGCCCTGGCAGAACGTGCCCATTGTTGGTGCTGCTGCCCTGGAAGGAGGGCAACGTTCCATAAATCTTTGTCTTCTTGCTGTATGATGATAGATAGGAGTGCCAGGGTTTTCCCATGCTCTCTGATGCTCCTTTCCAGGGTTTGTTGCAGCTCTAACTGCACTGGGATTGTCCCAAGGACACGACATCCCTGGGGCTGGCAGCTGAAGGCTCAGTGAATCCCAAGGGTTTGCAGGTATTGCAGAGCCTCGAGGCAGCCCCCGGGATCCAAATGCCAGAGGATGCTGCAGCTCCAATCTCTGCTCCCTGTGAGCAGGGACAGGACCCTGGAAGGGCTGGAGCTGAGCCAGGACAGGGTTGGGGGGACGTCAGGAGAAGGCTCCTCTTCCAGAGGGTGGTGGGCACTGCCCAGGGTTTGGGCACAGCCCCAAAGCTGCCAGAGCTCCAGGAGTGTTTCGACAGTGGGACAGGGTGGGATTGTTGGGGTGTCTGTGCAGGGCCAGGATTTGGGTTGTGATCCTTTTGGGTCTCTTCCAGCTCAGGATATTCCATGATTCCGTGGGTGTTTGTCTTTTGGTGTATGAGCTGTCACCACACTGTGCACACAGAGTCACATTGAGAGGTGTCATTTGTGTCAGGGAGTGGCAGCAGGGCCCTCAGTGAAGGACATCTGGTGAGGAATTATGTACTTGATTATATTCCTCTTGTATTGATACCTTGGCAAAAGGGAGGAAAACGACCTTCCAAGCCCATCCCCTCGTTTGTCAGCCCCAAACCATATGGTGGAGGCTACAATGGAGCCATGGTTGATCGCCCTCCCCTCTAATCTGCAGCTGTTTGCTTTCTGATAGATAAATATGTGTTTAAATAATGCATCCTACCTAACTCTGTCAATTTTATTTTAATGTTTCCTTTGACAACTGAATGTTTCCATTATGCCCAATAAACATCTTGGAGCCTGACCTGTTCCTGCTTTAAATGCACATTAAGGAGCCTTTCCTTCACTTCACCTTCCGAAGGCAGCGCTGCAGCTGTTCATTATTTCCAGCACTTACTACAAGAGACTCATTGTCAGGAGATAATTTTTTTTTCCCCTTAGAACTTCATAAAAGTGTTCTAGTTCCTGACCACAAAGCCCCAGTGAATAAGTATTGTTGGAGCAGTGCTGTGAGCTTTCATGGCAGGGCTGTTCCGCTCTCAAAGGGCACCGAGGCTGGCAATGGCACAGCCTTTTTTCCATGGCAATAGGGAGAGACTGCATCTCCTTGTCTGTATTGTGGGCAGGTTTTGAAGCTGAACTTCCTACACACCTGCGGCACAAAGAGGAGAAGGGTAACCATGTCAACCATTGTCCAGCACTACTATCCCTCCGAGTCCTCGTGGCACCTCGGTGCTGTCGTTGTGACATGGAGATGAAGGCTCTGAGGCTCCTCCTCGGGGAGGAAATACCTGCCCATGATCCCTGCAGGGGTTGGTGCCTTCTGGTTGCTTTTGTGTTTTGATGTTCTTTGTTACGGGGTAAAGAATAAGGAGGGAAACCCTCTAATTACTGGGGAACTAAGGGATGCTTCAGTGGAATCATGGAATTGTTAAGGCTGGAAAAGACCTTTAAGATCATCACGTCCAACAGTGACCCCAACACCGCCACCAGGGTCACCTCGAGTGCTACACCCCCAAGTTTTTTGTGCATCCCTGTGGGTGGTGATTCCACCACTGCCCTGCACTGCCTGTTCCAATGATTCACAATCCCCTCCGTGAAACATCATCCCCAATATCCAACCTAAACCTCCCCTGGGCATCTTGAGGCCATTCCCTCTCCTCCTGTCCCTGTTCCCTTGGGAACAGAGCCCGACCCCTTCCCAGGTTCCCTGTCAGGGAGTTCAGAGAGCCAGAAGGTCCCCCCACCCTGAGCCTCCTTTTCTCCAGGGTAACAGTTAAGGAAAGACCCAAATATTAAATATACAAAAGAACTATTCTGGAACTTTGCTCCATCTCTCTGAAATACATGGAGGGAGCAGCAGGGCAGGTTCTCCTGCTGGGTCCTGACAACTGCAGGGCCAGAGCAGGAAACAGCCACAGCCTCTCCATGGGGTGGGTTCACACCACCACGCACCCAAAGGCCATGGGCAAGATGCACTGGAGCAGAAGGAGCCTGGAAGGGCTGTGCCTGCAGGAATGAGTCACCAGGAAAAAAAACCAGTGACCAGAATGTCCATGTAAATATTTAATTAATGCAGAAATGCAGCACTCGCTCTGTTTTTAGAAGGCAGTGCTAAGGAAGCACAGAGGTGGTGCATTAAGGTGTGGAGAATTATTGTGGTTGTTACTGGATAGGTCTGGTGCTGGGTGTTCATTTGGGAGGCAGATCCTCAGGTGGGGTTGTCTCAGAGACCAAGATCCAGAGCCAGTTGTCTGATGTTGGGCTGACAGCTTCCATTCCTGCTTCTGTTTCCTTGGCTTTTCGGTAGGAGCTGTGATGTCAGCCTGTGTTAAACTCTTTGATGTGGGTATTTAACTCTCTGCATTGCCCTGGGGGAGTTGTTTGACTTTTGTTTATTTATCACAAAGTGAGGGTAATGATACCTGCTCATCTCCGAGCAGCATCACAAGATTTGTCTCCATAGTGGTTGCAGAGCCCTTGGCTGAGGGGGCAAAGAGCTGCTGCTTGTTCTTGTTCCTGCCATGGTTTGACTTGTGAAAACCACACGTTCTGTGTTCAGTTCTGCAAAGGCCTGATGGGAGAACACTGAGGGGCTGCAGTGGGCTTGTGTCAGTCAGTGTTCATTAGTGTTACTGTCCAGGTTTTATTTATTAATGTTATTATCCATGTTCTACTCTGTGGAAGGTAATTTGTGGTAGATACTGTGATATACAAGCCTGGATTATTTCTGATTGTCAGGCATAACACATTCCACCAGTGTGGAGTGATCATTTGGCTTCTGAAATACCCAATAATCTCATGAACCCATTCTGTTAGTGATGGGGAAACACTATTACGTGTAATATTAAAGGATGTGTAGAAGCAGCCAGTGCTTTATGCTCGTTTTTACAGAGTGGGATCATGGAGATAAATTGCCTCCCTGTATTCCACATGGCTCTCCATCCACCTCTTGCTCTCCCCCACCTGCTCCATCCTGCTTTGGGGCAGATGGAAGGTAAGGAGTGTGTCTGAAAGGCGTGTGCTCTGTATTTCAGGAAGCCTGGCCAGGCCTCTGCTGAGAGTGAAAACATTCTCAGAGGTATTTTCATTCTCTTCCTTCCCAGAGGCCCTGGGGCAGCTCACTTTTCATCTGACCCTTCTGCTTCTTGGAGGTTTTCACCAGTGGCAATGAAAACCCTGGAAGTGACTTTGTTCTCCGTGCTCTTGAGTGGGGAGTCTGAGTGCAAGAGAAATCCAAGGTCTTTTCCACAATCTTGTGCCTCTTTCCTGCTGCAATTACCGTGGGGTCATTTGTCCAGCCTTCCTCTGTGTCCCCTCGCCAGGGATGGGCACAGGCTGTGCCCTGGAGTCCCAATGTCCCCTTTGTTCTCTTTGGAGTGGGGAGTGAAGAGGGAAGGAGCAGAGGGGTCTGAGGTGTCCTCAGGGCAGTGGCAGCCACAGTGCTCTGCAGACATCACAGAATCCTGCATTGCTTTGGGTTGGAAGGGACTCGAGAGACCACCCAGTTCCAACTGCCTGCCCTGGGCAGGGACACCTTCCACCAGACCAGGCTCTGGTTTTAAGGCATTGTTGGTATTGGATGAACTGCATGAAAATAGAGGGCTCTTAAAGGTAGGAACAGGCAAAGCCCTTGTGAGAGGGTTTTTGGCACCCCCTTAAACCAGGGTGTCAAACTCAAAACCAGCTTTAAACTGGGAGGTTTGAACTGCCTTGTGCTGTCTGGGCACATGAGGGAGCTGAATCCCTTCCCTGCCCCCCGAAGGATTTACACTGGTGTTTAGTTCAGGTCAGGATCATACTTTTGACGTGGGTCTCAACATTGTCCTCTCTTAATGTGCTTCAGTTGCCATCCATCCCAGAGCAGAGACTGAATCCTCCTGAGATTAAGCTAAACTGGTTCTGCCCTGAGAGTTTATGGGGTCAGACTGGAACTTGTTTGATGTGAGTCCCCTGAAATGTGTATGTTGTGGCCGCTGTGTACTCAACACCAAGCCCTGTGCTCTGCAGATTTGCTCATCCTGGGCTGCACCACTTACAAACACACACACAGTCACCGTGGCCACATGACAGGGAGAGTCATTTGGGGATAAAAGATCTGTATTCATGTATTTAGCTTGTGGAAAAATCTGTCTCTCAATCTGTGCATCAGTTTCGAGATCTTTTTCTTGTTTGCTATTTGCCTTTCTCCCACCCTTCATCTGTCATGCCTGTCTGGAGAACAAGCTCTTCAGGGCAAGGACTCTCACTGAGCTCACGAGCCTTGGGTGCCACCCGATGCAGCTTCAGCTCTTGTCAAGGCCTCTGGGCACTGAAAATAAACAACACATTTTGGGTTATGAGAGGCTTCTTTATCTTTTTCTATTTCTTGTCCCAGTGTGTTTCACCCTTGGGTAGTTTGGGATCTGGCCGTGGTGTCATCTGGATCTTACAGGTGAACCAGGCATTGGGTGTTTGTTCCAGGTTGCTGCAATGGGTATTGACCCATCAACGGGATGAAAATCATCCCTGTGAGGATGGTGAGACACTGGAACAGGTTGGCCAGTGGCTGTCCCATCCCTGGACATGCCCAAGGCCAGGTTGGACAGGGCTTGGAGCAACCTGGGCTAGTGAAAGGTGTCCCTGCCCATGGCAGGGAGTGGAATGGGATGGGCTTTAGGATCCCTTCCAACCCAAACCATTCTGTATTTCAGTGGTTTATTACAACCCAGACTGAAATGCAAACTGGATGCACGGCTCTGCCCAAGGTTGTTAAAGTTCCAGCCCCACGTTCCACCAAGGTAATGCCACACTGAAAAAGTCAAATTACCCCCCTTTGGCCACACTGGCATTACCTTTCCCAAAGAAAATAAGCCTTAAAAATGTCACAGTGGCTGGAACTGCTTTGGTGTATGTTTGGCTGGCTGGAAGGTTGTTCAGGCACGCTGGCTCTCACTGCTGGGAGCTGCAGGTGCTGCCCCTTTGGTTGGCAGACCTGTCTCCAAGAGGGTTCATTGCCCAGCAGGACTCTTCGACCCTGGTTCTTTTGCTTTACCCCCATCACCACTGCTGGGTGAAACACAGTGTTGTCCAAGTGGACAACAACTGTTTCTGCTTGTTAACGTTGGTTGTGTCGGATCATTTTTGCTTGTTAACGTTGGTTGAGTCGGATTGTTTCTGCTTGTTAATGTTGGTTGTGTCGGATTGTTTCTGCTTGTTAACGTTGGTTGTGTCGGATTGTTTCTGCTTGTTAATGTTGGTTGTGTCGGGTTGTTTTTGCTTGTTAACGTTGGTTGTGTCAGATTGTTTCTGCTTGTTAATGTTGGTTGTGTCGGATTGTTTCTGCTTGTTAACGTTGGTTGTGTC
>VWZG01012844.1:0-14445 GCA_013396735.1 Grallaria varia | reverse complement strand
TGCTTGTTAACATTGGTTGTGTCAGATTGTTTCTGCTTGTTAACATTGGTTGTGTCGGGTTGTTTCTGCTTGTTAACATTGGTTGTGTCAGATTGTTTCTGCTTGTTAACGTTGGCTGTGCGAGCAGGCTCTGCAGTGCAGGAGCTCTGCAGCCCTCTCCTGGCTGCAGCCAAGAGTGCTCAGCTGTGCAGGGAGGCCCTTCATCGCTGGCTGAACTGGTTGGTTTTCAGTCCCAGGCTTTGGTCACATTTGCACATCCCCATCCTTGTGTTGGTAATTCCAGCTTTGGCTCCCACCAGCTCTCCCTGGAGGGATCCTGGCACAGAGCAGTCCCAGGGCTGTTCTGTCCTGAACTCGTGTCTGGAGCAGCTCTCTGGGAGTGCTTAGAAATGGGGCGAAATGCAGAAGGTTTGCTGATTTCTGTCTCCACGGAGAACAGACGGGTTGGAGCATCTTCCCTTTACATCTCCACCATCTTCACTGTGTTGTTTCTGAACCAGTTCTCACAGGGTTCATGGTTTGGGTTGGAAGGGACATTGAAGTCCACCCAGTGCCACCCTTTGCCATGGGCAGGGGCACCTTCCACCAGCCCTGGTTGCTCCAAGGCCCGTCCAACCTGGCCTGGAATATTTCCAGGGATGGGGCAGCCCCAGCCCCTCTGGGCAACAGAGCTGTCTCTGGGTTGACCACTAAACCTGAATTCCTGATTTTCCTCTGCTTTTCCTGTGCTGTTACAGCTCTCTCCTCTCATCTTACGCAGGGGCTGTTTTGAGGATTAGCATGTGATTTGTTTGTTGGTGGTTGTTTTTTGTTTTTTTCTTTAGTGTCATTCTGCTTTAAAAGTGTCCCTAAACTACTATTGCTCCGTAATAATTCCCACTGTTTTTGCTTTCATGCAGTAATTGAATTGACCTGCTCAGTTTTGCAGCAGCAAAGATTGCTAAACCAGGGATATTTCCCAACCCATCTTCCTTCCAGTTTTCTCAGGGATTTTAAATATGCCTTTGCAATGATTCCCCTGCATATTGCAACACTTGCCAATAGGAAGGAAAAAGTCATCTGGTTCCTGTAGAATATTAAAAAAATAATTCTCTCCCTGGGAAATGTCCTTGCCTGCAATGCTGGACACTCTTGCATTAATTTTCTGCTCACTTGATCTCTGATGTACAAAAATTCTATAGAACGTGACTGAAGCAGGAGCCCCCCGTGTGTTATTGATTTCCTAACAGTGTTTGAGTGCCTGCCCTGCCTGTCCTGCTCTCCCTGTTTGCCATCCCAGGGCTGTGTTTGGAGCACAGGAACGGTGCTGCCGGCACATCTCCCCTTTGTCACACACCCAGGGAGGAGCAGTGGCACAACATTTGCTCTGTCACAGCAAAGAGAGGCTTCAGCAATGCAGGGAGTTGTAGCAATTCACAGCCAAGGATCTCGGGGCCTTTTAGGAGCTTGAAATCCTTGTTTTACCCTGTAGCATCCTGTTGTCTTCTCACCCTGGTGTGGGTTTAATCACTAGCCATCGTGTTGCTTTGTTTATACCTTCTCATGTCTTTAGGACACAATATTGTGCAATTTGAGTCAGGTTTCTCCCGCTTTAGGAAACGCAGTTGTGTTCTCTTGACGTACAAAATCAATATACAACTTTGAACAGTATTTAAAAATCTTTGAAGAAGCCATCCATTTCGGGAGAGGCCTTTTGCGGCCTATAAATTCTCAGCAGCTCTAATGAAAAGGAGTGTTTTAATATGAGACAAAGACTTATTTCACTCCTTCTCCTGTGCCTTCCTTTGCCACTGTGGCAGCCCCATCCTCAGATGTTCACGTGCAGCACTGTCCCCATTTACTGGGAGGGCTGGAGGGAACAGGTTGCCACCTTTGTGGTCACTGTGTGGAAGAGCAGCTCCACCTTTGCCTTCGTTGTTGTAATTCTTCATTGACTGACAAGATTCGCTCTGTTCCCAAAATGCTGCTCAGGACCTCTGGGAGGCTCTGAAATACCTGGGGAGTTCCAGCTCTGTGGAATTTGGGGCCTGAAATGGCAGGAATTTACCAAGCTGGGAGTGTTGGAGGTCTCAAGATGCCCTGTGGGAGTCGTGGTGGGATTGTTGGTCTGAGCTCTGCTCTCTCTTCACAATCCCTTGGGCTGGAGGGACCTTGGCCTGAGAGTTGCAGTCCGAACATTCCATCTGATGGGGGTGAAAAGGGAGCAGAAATTCCTGGGGAAAACAGAGCTTGACGTGTCTAAATGAAACCTGAGCTGCCTTAAAAGCAACTCCCTTTCCAAAGGTCTGTGTATTTGGGCACCCCAAGATGTGGAGGGGCTCCCAAAGGGATTCTTTGCATCTGGGTGGGTGACTGCTCCAACTGTACCTCCTTTGAAGGACTCAGCTCGTGTCCCAAGGCTATGGGAAAGCTGGTTTTGAACCACCAGGCTCCCCTCCCTCTTGGATTCTATAGGAAATGATCCTACGAGAGCTGAGAGTAATATTAATGGCTTTCCAATTAGAATATCTGGATGGTTTGTTTATTTTATTGGCCCTCCACAGCGGAAAATCAAAGGTTCCTGTGAATCTCCCTGGAAGGTTTTCATCAGTGGGGCTTTTTGTCAGGAGCCAGACACACTATAAAAAAAACACATCAAGCAACTTAAAAGAAATAGTTTGCCCAAGGAACAATAACAAGGCTTAGAAGAGGTTTTTTTTTTCTTCTTTCTGGGAGTTTCCTTTAGGGAAACCTTTTCGTTTCCTGATTGAAAGATCAAATCTGCCCATAGAGGGAGCAGTGGGGTGTGGATGATTTTTCTCCTGATCTCTAGAAAAACACACTTAGCTAAAGAGTCCGTGGAGAGGTTCTGCTTTAAACGGGAAAGGCATTTGTGTGATTTGGATGGAAGGATTAGGAATTTATCAGTAGGAAGGGAAGGGAAGCTTAAAATCCAGTTCACTGTGTCAGTGGAACTGACAAGGGGATGTTACATGGGGGTTTAAAATAAGAAAAGCACTTGGCAAGGATGACCAAATAAATCACAAAATTCTCTCCTTGGTGCACCCTCTATAGCTGGTAAATGGTTTAAAAGTTGGGGAATGCTTTCTGTGACTGAGCCCTGCGACATCTGGCACCAAATTGGTTTAATAAACAAGGTTTTGATGTTTTTGTCAATAGCAGAACTACCTGAGGAAACATGGGCTGCAGAACAAAAGGTCTGCTTCAAAAACCAGCCAAGCACTTCTGTGTTTGTTCCAGCTGGAAGAGGAAAACACAGCCCCTTTTGTGTCTCAGCACCAACCTCCATGCCCACGTTTGTCCCCGGAATGGGTCAGTTGGGAAGTGTGTGATGGGGCATTTTCCACAACAGGAATGTTTTTCTGCTCTGGCTCCAAAGGGATGTTCCCGGACTGTTGCCTGTGATTTTTCAGCAGCGTGGAAAGCAGTGAAATTGTTTATCCCAGCTCTCTGTGCCTAATGTGGCTGATCAATGTGTCCCCGAGGTGAGGCCGCGTGCTCCACTCATCGCAGCGCACCGGAGTACATCTTGCTTATTTTTACTCTGAATTATGATGGGCTTGAAAATGAACTCTGAATTTGATTTATCAACAGCCATGATGTTAATTCACCAATGAAGTCATGCTGTTCTGAGACTAAATATTAGCACTAATGAGAAAACATAGCTGCCATATTTTTTAAGCTCCGAGTTTCCACTACATATGGACAAGTCCTAAAGTTGCATGTAATTTAATCGTGTCATCATTAACCAGGCAAGCATTTCCACATAAATCAGGTTACCTGGATTACAG
The DNA here is from genome assembly GCA_013396735.1 of Grallaria varia. Taxonomy (NCBI): domain Eukaryota; kingdom Metazoa; phylum Chordata; class Aves; order Passeriformes; family Formicariidae; genus Grallaria; species Grallaria varia. Next base: position 10,654 of record VWZG01012844.1, on the reverse strand, counting down.
ACCACCAGCAAATGTGAAACCAGATAATGTTCAGCTACCCAAGAATATTTATGCTTCGTTTTTTATCTTTTTAAAGGAAAATGTGTCTCCTGCAAGACGGGGCTGGTTGTCCTGTCATGTCTCCCATCGGGTGAATGGAGCTTGTCTATAACTCCCTGAAGGGAGGTTATAGCCAGGTGGGCTTGGTCTCTTCTCCCCCGCACTCAGCAATGGGACAAGGGGGCACGGGCTGCAGCTCTGCCAGGGGAAATTGAAGTTGGATATTAGAAAAAAACTCTTTACAGAGAGAGTGCTCAGGCATTGGAATGGCCTGCCCAGAGAGGGGGTGGATTCACCGTGCCTGGAGGTTTTTAAACTGAGATTGGACGTGGCACTGAGTGCCATGATCTGGTAAAGGGACTGGAGTTGGCCCAAGGGTTGGACTTGATGATCTCGGAGGTCTTTTCCAACCCAATCAATTCTATGATTGGGTTTTAAAAACAAGGTTCCTTCTCCTTGGAAACAGGAGCACCAGGGTTGAAGATGTCTGAGCTGCAGTGTCTCAACAGCAAGTGGGTAAAGCCAAGGTGCCCAGACTGAGCCATCTGAGACCATCTGGGGCTCAGAAGTGCAGCACTTCCCATGCCAAGCTCTGGCTTTAGGGTCTTGCCAAGGCAGTTCCTTGTCTGAGCATCCTGTGACAGTTTGTGCCCTCACCCCACCCTCCTTCCAGGGGAAAATCCAAGTGCACTCCGTCCCAGCCCGGACCTTCCCCCAGAACCTGCAGGGATTTCAGCCCTTCCATAGGTCACGTTTGTGTCTCCTGCTGGGAATTCTGGCAGTGAGTCACTTGGACATCCACAGCCACTTGTGTGTCTCAGGAGAGAAATTCCTTCTCTGCGTGATAACGAATGGAGGGAGATCTTTCTTCAAAATTGAGCATGGAGAACAAACTCGTCATATTTTCAATGTGAAATAGGTCTGTTCTGAGAACCTGTGCTTCCAAAATGTGATTTAAGAGATTACCAGGAAACTGTTTCAGTCTGGGATGGGCAGTGACCAGGTCTGGCTGAACTGCAGGTGACTCTGAGGGACATGGAGAGTTAATCTCTGCCTGATCCTCAGCAATTTTCACTGCAGTGTCTGCACTTGGGAGAAGCAGAACTCCAGGCTGCATTCTTATCACTGGATTTTTTTTAATATAACTTCCTTGTGTAATAATCATGGCTAATTTACTTCCCGATATTTTTGATGTAAGGAAAACTGCTGATAAAATCCAGTGCAGTCTAAAAGAAATTTAAAAGACTAAGCATCTGAATGCAGTGTGGATTTGTGAACGTGCGTGTGGGAATGACTGAGGGTTGACTTCAACATCCCTGGTGACTGTCAGAGGAATATTGAGAAATAACTTATTAATCCAGGCCAGAATCTTGTTGTATTTTGGGTAACTTCAGTTACTCCAGCTTGTTTTGGGATGTTGTTGAGCTCCTGGTCCCTTTGACTCGTGTTTGGGGTTTGCAGACAGGCCCCAGGTGGCTGCTGAGCTGTGTTGTTGCTGCAGAGCAGGGCCCTCCATCACCAGAACACAGTCCTTGGCTTTGATGGAATCACAAAGAGCTGCTGTAAAGGCTGAGAACAAACTCTGTCCTTGAGAGGAACTGGTGCAGCTATTGCTGTGTATCCAAGGGGAGATCCAGGTTCCTGTCCCATCACATTCTCCCCAGCAGCATCTCTTCTGCATCCTCACCATTCAGCTGTCATGTAAAATGAGGTTTCCTGCTGAGTTCCAGCTCGTGCCAGAATTCTGGGATCTCTCCAGTGTTCTGCAGAACTCAAAGTGGAGGAACCCTGACCCTGCAAAACTTCCCAATGGCTCTTAATACCTTTGCTTTTTCCATGCCTTTTTGGAATGAAGTGCTTCATGTAATGAAAATTTGTGAGAAATTAGCTCTGTAGTCTTCCCTTAAAGTTCAGCCTGGCAAATAAAAAGGCATTTGTTCCAAGATTGGATTATGTGTAGGATTTCTCCAGCTATAATGAGCTCAGGTTTTGTGGCAGCGTTAGAATAAACTCTCCTGCAGTGCGTGGTTTTTTTTCCCTAAGAGCATATTTCTTTCTACTTGATCAGCTCATCTCTTGCAGATGATAAAATTATCTGCAAAGATCTGTATCAGATGTTGTGCCATAAATCATATTTAGTTGTAGGATTAACATTTGCAAGCGTAGAATATTTGTGGGGAAAAAAAGAAAGTGATGGGGGGGCTTGCAGTTTCTGAGGCTTTACATAAAGAAGAGACGGGATGCAGGAGAGACGTGGCAGTGTTTGGGCATCCATTTGTACAAGGTGTGGATCTGCTCCGCTCTGGCACCATCAGTTGAGCTGCTTTGATAGTGTTTATCTCGGTGAGGTTGGGAGATAAAGAACGCAGGAAATCATGACCTTGGGCAAGCAGCTTTGTCGTGGGAGGAATAAAGAGTGTTCCAGCTGTGCTCAAAGCCAGGTTTGCCATCCTTTGACACGTTCAGGCTGCTCTCAGCTCTCTGGAAATGCTCAGCCCCTTTCCCAGGCGTGGGGAAAAAGGGGCAATTTTTGAAGGCTGCTGGTAACACAGATCTTGTGGTTTGCTCTTCAGAGCTGCCTTGTCCAAAAGCGTCAGAATTCAGCCCTCAGGACCACTGGGAACATCTGCCCACAAACAGCCACTGGAAGGGAGAGCAGCTCCCTCGGATCCACCTGCAGCACTGCCAGGGCCTGGGGCAGCTCCAGCCACACGTGGGGATCCATAGCACGGATCATGGGATCATGGAATGGTTTGGGTGGGAAGGGACCTTGAAGCTCATCTCATTCCACCGCCTGCCATGGGCAGGGACACCTCCCAGCAGACCAGTTTGCTCCAATCCCTGTCCAACCTGGCCTTGGACACTTCCAGGGATCCAGGGGCAGCCACAGCTCCTCTGGGAATTCCATCCCAGTCCCTCCCCATCCTCCCCTGGAGGAATTCCTTCCTAATATCCCACCCATACCTGCCCTCTGGCAGTGGAAAGCCATTCCCTGTGTCCTGTCCCTCCATCCCTTGTCCCAGTTCCCTCTCCCACCCCTGGAGCCCCTTTGGGCACTGGAAGGAGCTCTGAGGTCTCCGTGGATCCTTCCCTTCTCCAGGCTGACACCCCCAACTCTCCCAGCCTGTCCGTGCAAACCCTCCCATTCCAGAGCACCTGCAATACCCTTCCAGAGGCACCTGCAGGAGCTGCAGAGAAGCCCCCAGGGTTTGTGTTGCTGTGGGGTGAGCTGGGGCTGGAGGCCATGCTGGGGTCAGTGTGTTGGAGGCCGTGGTGGGGTTGGTGTGTTGGAGGCCATGCTGGGGTTGGTGTGTTGGAGGCCATGGTGGGGTTGGTGTGTTGGAGGCCATGGTGGGGTTGGTGTGTTGGAGGCCGTGTTGGGGTGGTAGGTGTGTTGGAGGCCGTGCTGGGGTGGTAGGTGTGTTGGAGGCCGTGCTGGGGTGGTAGGTGTGTTGGAGGCCGTGCTGGGGTGGTAGGTGTGTTGGAGGCCGTGCTGGGGTGGTAGGTGTGTTGGAGGCCGTGCTGGGGTGGTAGGTGTGTTGGAGGCCGTGCTGGGGTGGTAGGTGTGTTGGAGGCCGTGCTGGGGTGGTAGGTGTGTTGGAGGCCGTGCTGGGGTGGTAGGTGTGTTGGAGGCCGTGCTGGGGTGGTAGGTGTGTTGGAGGCCGTGCTGGGGTGGTAGGTGTGTTGGAGGCCGTGCTGGGGTGGTAGGTGTGTTGGAGGCCGTGCTGGGGNGGGTAGGTGTGTTGGAGGTCGTGCTGGGGTAGGTGTGTTGGAGACCGTGCTGGCGTTGGTATGTTGGAGGCCGTGTTGGGGTGGTTGGTGCGTTGGAGGCCGTGTTGGGGTGGTAGGTGTGTTGGAGGCCATGTTGGGGTTGGTGTGTTGGAGGCCGTGTTGGGGTGGTAGGTGTGTTGGAGGCCGTGCTGGGGTGGTAGGTGTGTTGAACGCCGCGCAAACACAACTCGTGCCCTTCTCTCCTCCCGCTGCAGGTCCCCCACCACATGAAGACCCTGCCCTACTACAGCTACGACCAGCCTGTCATCGGGTACTGCCAGGCCCACAAGCCCCTCCACGTGGCCAAGGGGTACGACACGATGGCCCGGGAGCCGGCGGAGCCCTCCAGCCTGGACCTGAGCCGCGAGCACAGCTTCATCGCCACCATCGCGCGCTCGGCCGCCCCGGCCATCTACATCGAGAGAATACCAAACTAACCCTCCTCATCCTCCTCTTCCTCCTCGGGACCTCCGGCGGGACCTTCCAGGGGACAGAACGAGGCGCTCAGTGCCACCATTCCAGGTCCGAATGCCCCCAAGGGGACGGGGAGAGCGCGGACCCCGCGCGCTGGGAACGCCCGGTGCGCCGAACCCAGGACTGCTTCAGGATTCTCTTCGGCTTTAAAACTTTCAAACAGATTCCTCGGTGTAAATATTGCAGAGAGAGAGATTGTGGAGTTCTTATTAAAAAAAAAAAAAAAGAAAAAAAAGAGAGAAAAAAAAGGAAAAAAAAAAGGAGGAAAAACAATAGATTTCACTCTAGGCACATAAAGGGATGGATTAAGAGTTTTGTTTGTATATTTGATTTTTCTACATTGCACGGTTCCAGGGAAGGAGAACCACAGGGAAAATAAAGGGGATGGGGGCGGGCGAGATGCTGGGAGGGCTCAGCCATGTTTCCTTCTTAAGTGTTTATTACAAAGATCAGTTTAATATTTTTGTTCTTTTTAAACAAACAAAAGATAACTATATATTTTCTTTATTTTAGTTCTGGGGGGTTGGTTGTTTTGTTTTGTTTTTTAATTGGTTTATTTTTATTTTTTTTTAGCGGTCCGGCGTTAATCTTTCAAACTTGAGACATGGGCATTAAAGCTTATGTTGAACCAAAAGGACATTGGCAATTGATGCAGCAGAAACCAAGAAACTTGGGTGCATGTACATTTAAGACACAGGCTGTACACTCTGGAGGGGCTTTGGATTTTTACTATCTTCATTGTGCTTCATTGTTGACACTATAATTACTTTTCGGGCTCTAAAAAAGAAAAAAAAAGGGGAAATATTGCAACGGAATAACGACTCAGATTCACAGCCCAGTGGGGCTTCCTAAGCAAAATTCATGGACATTTGGGAACCAAAATGGAAGTGATGTGCTGGAAATGGATCAGAAGGAAAACCTTTTTAAAGCAAGAGCATTTAGTGAAACTCACTGGCTGACACAATTTCTAAAACACAGGAGAATGTGTAACATTGTTTTTTGGGTTTTTTTTTGTTTTGTTTTTTTTTTTTTTGTTTTGGGTTTTTTTTTTAATTAATTATTATCAGTTAGCTTTTGTGTAGTTTTTATCAATAAAATGACGACAACAACAACAACAAAAGTGGTGGAAAAAAAATAAACATATTCTTTTGTGGTTGGGACACCACAGCCAAGCTCCTGTTTGAATGGTTTCTCTGGGTGTGTGACACAAGAGCTCGTGGAGAGAGGGGCTGATGGTCTGTCCTGTCCTGCCTCTTAGAAGGGGCTCAGGGAGTTATTTTGAGGTTTGGAAAAGCTCAATTTATTGGTGTTGTCCAAAAAAATGCTTCAGAGGTGGTTTGGGGCCTGGGCGAGGGGAAGAGAGGGAAACAACCTTCTTTTTTTTTCCAGTAAAAGTTGGGTTTTGTTTCTTTATCAGAAGGCAAGTTTTTCAGGTGCAAACCCTGAGTTCGGGTTAGAACACAAGGGATGAGTTTGGATCTGGAGGGTGAATTACACACCGAGGGGGTTTAGGCCATAAAGAATGCCATGATTATTTCAGGTATTCATATCGGGCTGTTTGTGAGAAATACACTTGGCACGAGGTCATGAATTTCTGCAGGTGCTGGGTCTTGTGTCATCTCTACAATATTATGTTGTCTTCTGTGTTTCTCCCCTAAAAACTGACCTTTTTTTCTCTGAAAGACAAGGAGGAAAACGCATGGATGGGTTGGGCAGAGTCAACGGCGCATCAAAGGTAACGTCTTTAGAATGAAGTGTTGGAGAGGAAATGAAAAGAAAATAGAGTAGAAGTCCAGGGAATAAGTTTAGACCCAGCTCTCTTTATCCTCTGGAGAGCTGTCAGCCTTGGCAGTGCTGCTGATGGAGGGAGAAAGCTGTTCCAGGCATGAGTTTCCTTCAAATTGAGTTTAGAACATTGACCCAACGCCGGTGAGCTGGAAATGGAAGAGCTCCCATCGATTCCTGGGGCTCTGCAGCAGCAGGAGGAGACGTTTCAATAAACGTCCAAGTGCAACAGCATTCCCTGCTCCTGAGAGGGGAGAGTGGCAGTGCTTTTATTTGAAGGGTCATTAAAACCAATTGTGTAATCCTGGAGCAGTTTTTCAGGGCGTGGTTCTGTGTCTGCCAGAACCAGAACAGGAAATGCCAGGATGAAACACTTATTTTCTTTTTCCTTAAAAAAATCCCCAAATTTCCCTGCTGGGGTCATGTGGATACTGGAGAAGAGCTGTTTATTTTTTAATTCCATTTACAATTTTCTTTAATGCAACTTTCCCTCACACCCTGGGCTAAAAGAGCTTTGTGCCACTGAAAGAAAAGGTAAAAATTAAACAAACCCCCCTTTTTCATTTCCTTGTTTCAAAAGAACTTAATTTTAGCGCTGCTTTGGTGGATGTTTGGGACTGGCATTAGATGACAGATTTTCTTTGCAATTAGTAGGAATTGTGGTGCCTAAGGGGAAGAAAACATGGCCCTGTGGGCACGATCCGCTTGGGGAGGAATTCAAGTTTTCTGCCTCAGATGTTGCTGGATTTCTTTTATTTCTACACTGACGCCAGTTTGGGCAAGAACCATCTAACTTGTCGTTGTATGTTTGACAATTAAGGAGGTAAAGCTGCAAGAATGAGTTGAAGGCATGAAATTCTACCTTCCTTAAGTGCTAAAGGTCCTGAGGAGCCAAATATTTGTGTCCCGGGTTGCTCTGGATCAAAGCAGGAGCCACTGGAGCATGTTCTGAGCTAATGGGATCAAAGCAAAAGGGCTCTATCCGAGCTGCTCTGGGACTCTGGGTTTAACAAACATTGACTCTCAAACTATCCTGGCTGCAGTTAAAGCCCAAGAAATTTGATATAAAACTTGCTCTTCAACTGCAGTGCAAAAAAGACAGGACTGATGTGTTGATCTGCAGTCTTTTGTTATGAGTTTTATATTTGGGTTTTGGTTTTAAAGTGTGGGATCATGGACTCCTATGATTAAATTGCAGCTTCAGCTTGAAAATATGTCCAAATTCTCCTTAGGGAAGGTCTTTCTACTCCTTCTCACTCCGTTCTTGGGAGGGAAGCAGCTGCTCTGAAGAGGAGGATGGAGAAACTCATCAGATGTCCAGGTAAGACCCCAAAAATTCGGCATCTCAGTGGGTTCCCCTCCCAGCAAACGGGGTGGGAATGAAGGGAACTCCTTCCTGAATGTTGGCCCTGGGGTGGAATCTTCATGGCCACGGCTCAGCTCTGATGTCCCAAAGCTCCCAGAGAAGGTCTTGACCTTCCAAGCAGAGCCGTGAACTTTGTGCTCTGCAGGAAAACAACTGGTGGGATCAACCAACAGGTTCTTGGAGGCTTTGGGTACAACCGGGAGCCACCTGTGCCCCTGAGTTTAATGATCGCCTTGCAAATGCCAGTGGGGCACTGGAATTGCCCCGTCCTGCTGTGCTGGGGTGGCATCTGCAGCCAAGAGCCTCCACAAGCTGGTCCTGCACGGAGTTATTGCCAAGGCTGGCAATGTTGGGGTTTCAAAATCTTCTGGAATCAGCTGCCCTTTTCCGTAATGAACCACGAGTGTTCTGGAGATTGATAAACACAATTTCATCTCGACTCCCCACTGGAAAAAGGTCCCCGAAGGAATTTGGCACGTTGTATGTGGCAAATCCAGTGCTTTTATAGGTATTTTCAAGCTGTGTGAAGATTTAAGGGTCTTATGTACTGTGTAGTGAAAGTTATTAATTTTTAGGTGATTTTTGGCAGTTGGGCTCCTTTAAATATCACCAGACGTTTTTTTAAAGCTGTCTAAAGGAAGGAGGGGTGGATGGAGCTGGAAGTCCATCAAGCTGGAACCTCGCCTTAAATTAAGAAAAATAAATTACCTGTCTGATATCAATGTCTTCATCCCAACAGGAAAAGCAATAAAGGAGGCTCTGACTGATTTGGAGTTTGGGCTTGTTAGAGGGCAGGAATTGAAATCTTCCCTTGCTCCCTAGAAAATGGGGAAAAGCAGATTTCAGGGATTCCCCAGTGCCCTGAAAGAGCAGAAGATGTTCTTCCTTATCCCCACCGAGCCTGCTCATCACCAGAAAGATGAGAACTGACAACCTTCATTTCAGCAACTGGAACTACCAAAGGCAAATAAGAAGAAATAAGCCCTTTCTTTTTAGGAATTCCCAGAGGAGCTGTGGCTGCCCCTGGATCCCTGGGAGTGTCCAAGGCCACGTTGAACAGGGCTTGGAGCAACCTGGGCTGGTGGGAGGTGTCCCTGCCCATGGCAGGGGGTGGGATGAAATTACCTTTAAGGTCCTTTCCAGTCCTAATTCTGTGCATTATTTAGTTGACTTCAACAATTAACCGAGCAGTACACACGTAATTTCATGTTTATTTTTGTTGTGGGGTTGAACTACAGGTAAGACAATTTTTCCGTGTAGCTACAAATCAGCTGCCGAACTCCTCCATGCTTTGTTTAGTAATTTCTATATTTATTTTCTGTAGGAACTATCCAAAACTGGGCAGGAAAGGAAGAGGGTCATTCCCATCCCAGTAGCAGCTGAAACTTTGTGCCTCTGCAAGGCAGGTTTGGGTAAGTCAGGAGTTACCAGGTGAGTTCAGGGGACCAGCTGCCCCCTGGGCAGGCGGTGGATCCTGTTCCTGTTGCATTCCTGGGAGCACTGAACAAAGTGGCTGGAGTTGTCCTTGGAGGAGCAGTGGACTTCAGCAGGAGTTCAGGGGGATCTGTGGCCACAGGTCGTTCTGCCTCTGCTGCTGCGTTCCTGGACATCCTTGGGAATACACTTGGGAATACAGATTTCAGCTCCATCCTGGCTGTCGGGCTGAGCTTTACAGGACCTTAAGCCCAGCACTTTGCACCTTGGTCTCAGCAATAACTTCTTGTTCGAGTGAAACAAAAGTAAATACCAAAGTCAAAGAAGCCTTCTGTGTCTGCCCCCCCTCCCCTGGCACCCCGCAGTGATATTTGGTGTATTAAAAAGGCAAGGAAAATCAAGTTGATAAGGCAAAAACTCCAGTAGCTCGTGACTTTCAATCAGTGCCTTGGACTCCCCAGTGCTCTGAAGGGCTCTTGTTTGCTAAAAGGGTGTGCTCGGAGCAGCAGGAACCAGGGGATCTTGAGAGGCTGATGAAGGAGGGGAAAGAAAGCATTTGCCTCCAAAATCCTCCTGGGATTTAGAGTTGAAAGAGAGGGCAGGTTGACATATACAGTGATATTAGCTGGGATAAAAAACTCTATGTAGCAATTATTTAGGGCAAAACGCATGTTGTCATCAAATCACAGAGTGGCCTGGGTTGGAAGATCCCTTTGAAATTCCCTGTATTGGAAAGGGAGGATTATTTCTATAAACTGTAGCTGATGACATGCAAGTTGTAATTTATAAACAGTCTCCTCAAACATTGTGGTATTTGCAATGTATTTATATCATATTATGTAAGATAAATGGTTGGCAAACATTCATAAAGTATTTATTGGACATGCCCCTGTTTGTTCAATGATTTATAAATCAATGCTGTAAAATGTGAAGTGGTGACAGAGTTTCAGATAAATTCGTGGCAAAATATTTGCTGTGCTTCAATAATTCTGCTATTAATTAGTTTAGGGTTTATCTGCAGGTGCCTTGGGAATGATTTACAGTTCCCTTCCTCACCAGCCCAAGGCTCGAGGGGCTGCCAGTGCAGCTCAGGTTGTGGCCAGGGCTGGTTGTTGACTCCATGGTTTAGGCTGGAGCTGAACCTGGCCCTGCATCTTCCTTGAGGTCTCCTCATAGCAGGGCTTGGGAAGCAGGAGGAGAACCCTGAGTGTGTCCATCGATCAGCCTCCCCTCCTCTGCTCTCCCTGCAAGCATTAAACCTTGGAATCATGGAATGCTTTGGGTCAGAAGGAACCTTAAAGCTCAGCTCATCTCATCCCACTCCCTGCCATGGGCAGGGACACCTTCCACCAGCCCAGGTTGCTCCAAGCCCCTTCCAATGTGGCCTTGGACGCTTCCAGGGATCCAGGGGCAGCCACAGCTCCTCTGGGCACCCTGTGCCAGGGCCTGTCCACACTTATAGGGAAGAATTCCTTCCCAATATCCCATCTAACCCTGCCCTCTGGCAGTGGGAAACCATCCCCCTTGTCCTGTTACTCCAGTTTCTCTCCATCTTTCTTGTCAGCTCCTTTCAGGTGCTGAAAAGAATTAGGTCACCTCAAAGCTTCTCTTCTCCAGGCTGGACAATCCTGACTCCAGTGCTCTCAAGAGGAGGGCACTGGAGGATGTAACTGCCCACCTGGACACTCACTGCAGTACATTTTAATTGATGGCAGTTAATTGATATGGTGTAAATCCCAGAAAGGCAGAGAATTCGTCCTGTCCAGCCCCTGTGCCAGCTGTGCC
>VWZG01012842.1:157878-228724 GCA_013396735.1 Grallaria varia | reverse complement strand
TGTTTGAAATTTAAAATAAAAAAAAAAAAAAAAAGAAAAAGATGATATTAGGCTTACAGGTATTTTAAGCTGCTGAAGCTCCTTTTTACAAGAATGTCTTGAAAACACAGTGTGCAGAGTACAGCAATATTTCTTATATCTACAAAAATACAGAAAAAACCCACATATAGTCAGCCTTAGGCATGCAAAACCTCAGTAATTATTAGACAGAAAATTAGGAATTAGTTATATTTTTAGAAAACTTATAATATTCCATAACTTTCCAATGTATAAAGCCAACCTCTTGCTACGGTGAAACATGCAATTTATTTCTAGGCATGCGAGTGACCTACTTCTGCTTTCCTGATGCTGTGCACATGACAGTCAACTTCTGTTTCAGAAATCTCATCATTCAGTGCAGGAAGATTTTATGCTGAACACACTGATGAAGGCCTTTACCTCGGTTTTCCTGTCACCTATGCTCAGTTACACAGACTGAACTTTTCCCTTATGAGGGAGTCTGAGGTCAATCGTACAGTGGCAAACCAGAAAGAAAGTGATCTCACTGTTTTGCTCCTCCTATAAAGTGAATAAACATTACACTGTCCAGATGACAGACACGAACTTTGTTCACCTGGATTTACACTGCTGAGGAAAACACAGCAGCTGTGAAGTGAAGATCAACCCTAATGATGCTCTAAGATTGAAGAGAAGCCAAAGGAATTGGAGAGCAAAGTCTGTCATTTATCAGTTTGGGGTTTTTTTCTACGTCAGTATTCCACTTCTCACTGCAAACTTCGACCCTTATTTTGTAAATAAGCACACCTCTTTATAGGGTCAAGACCAACATCTTCCAGTGAAAAAATGGTGGACATCTGATTTTGGTGTATTTGTCCTCTTTTCTTTCTTTCTTTCCTTCCCCATCCTTCACATCCCCCCTATTTTTTATTTTTTTTTCATTTTTTTCTTTTTCTTTTTTTTTTCCCCTGGTTTTTATTTTGGTGGGGGTTTTTTTCTTTATTTTTGCTTCCCTGATTTGAATTTAGTATATTTAATTTTTTTCCAACGAATCTGACAGTTTGCGAGGGACTGTCCTAGAGAGATCCGACAGTTCCAAGGGTTCAGAGGAACCCGCGAGAGGTGGCCCCACTCCCACACTGCTGGGCCCATGTAGGCACGCCAGCAGAGCCCTCTCGTGGAGATGCCATGAGAAGCAGCAGCAGGGGGGGGTTTCCTCACTATGCAGCTCACATAGTTTTATTGAAAGAGCTAAACAAAATGAAAAAAAATCCCCAGTCTTCATTTGACACATCTACAAGAGGCATTTGGTAGTGTAACTAAATTCCTTAGGGACTATGCTGGCTGAGCCAACTCGTACTATCCTGGCTAAAGCTTGTATGCGTTTGGCTCAAGAGCCTCAAGTTAAACCGATAGAATTCAACCGTACTAAATATGGCCATCATAGGGGCATAAACAGATCATATCCTCTGTTTCACATCCTTATGCCAGCAAAATTGTTTATGTAGGTGGAAACAGGCTGATGGAGGAGCGCTTTCATTGGCAAGGATAATATCACTAAGCTTTGGTGGAGTTTCTGCCTCAACAAGGGAAAACATCTTTCTTGGGGCACTGCCTGTACTTCCTTCAGGAGGATCAGTCAGAAAAAGTGCTCATATATGGATATTGACTCTGAACAACAAATAATGAAAACTAAGATCCTCCATTTCTCTGGCTGTGTCTGTGGAGTCTTAGGTAGGTCTGCACTGCTCTGGAGCAGTAGAGTAAAACTATGCCTCCCATGAAGAAATATGGTGAAAGGATATGTATGAATGCACAACTAGCTTTGCAATAGGGTTTCTGCTATACAGTAGGCACTTCTGAAGCGTAGTCTTAATCTTAGACTGTAATCATCTGTGGTTTTATTACTTGCTGCCTCTCAAGGAAAATAACACTAATTAGATTATTGGCATTTGCATTTATCACTGATCACATTTTAATACCACTTACTTTGTTCTTCATCTCAGTTTAATTATCAGTTCAAGGACTTGATGAAAAGTCAATAGCTACTTTCATCAGGACAGCCCTGGTCCTTGCTAGAATATCTTCCCCAGTATTCCTGTGGAAATTGCCAATGTTCACTCTTTGAAACCTGCTGGATACTTGCCCCTCTGTGTCATAATAAAGGTTTAATTCTTAGGAGTTTTGAAAACACTGAAGAAACACAGGTAAATAACCGGCCTATAGATTCCACATTAGAAGGGAAATGGGCTACAGGAAGGTGAATTTTGTGTCTGTCCTAGTTATAGTGGCTGGGACCAGTTTATCACTGTGGGAATGTAACTGGAACTGTGTATTCCATACCCTCTCTGCCATTTATCATGAACTTTTAACGATGCATTGTTCGCAACAGCTGCCCAGGACACACCTGACACCCTCAGGCTATGAACTGTCTGCATGGGAAAAACAGAGATAAGAAGGTTCCCTGTCTTCACACCAATGATTCAGGTGTGATAACTCCCCTCCAGGAGTCATTAACACCTTCACACCCCACCTGAGGGGGTCATGTCTGCTAATGGGCCATCAAGTAGACCAAAAATATCCTGTGACTCACTGAGTAAACTGCCCATTGTGAAAACCCTCACCCTGGGAGAGGTACTGGGTGTTCCTATCTGAACTGAAGCATATATAAGCTTGGGGTTTTGGAACTTGAGGCACTCACTCACTCGTCAGACTGAGAAGAGGACCAGAACCTCAACAGGACTGCAACTACCACTCTCGACCAGACTCTGACCACCAAACTTCTGGAAGGAAAACAGGTTTTCCTTTTCTTTTTGCTTTGGACTCAGGGGGACCACGTGGTGCTCAGCACAGGGGCTGGTGAGCACCATACTGTTTGTGCCCCAGGGGGCTGGGTTGTACAACTGGGTTTTGAGGGCTGAAACCAATTTTCCTTTGTATCAGTGTATCCATTGTAATCTTTTATTAAATTGTAGTTCTGACTTCTAAACTCTTTTGAGTTGGATTCATTTCTCCTGCCGGTTTACCTTTAAACCAGCACAGTGTCTTCTGTCCCTTCATTTGCTGCCATCTTCACTAGGACTTAGCGTTCATGATGAATGGCTCCTATGCAAACCTATAAATCTGCCTGACATCTTGTACTTTCATATCCTCTTTCTTAATATTAGTTCTTGATCTCCCCTTCTACAGCTTGTGGCAGGGCAATTCACTTTCATGGCACTAGAGGAAAAGCAGCCCACAGAGACCATATGGCAGCTCAGCCTCCTCAGTCACCAGGGAAAGTGATCCCATTAAAGCTATATTTAGCTGGCACTAGTCCAGCCTTGTGAGCCGTGGCAACATTTCTGTGACTATCAAGGCAGCAGAATCAGACGTGGGGCTTACAGACGGTTTGTAGCCTGTTTCACACACCATGTTGGATTTGAGAGAGCATCAATCCACTGGTGAAAAGAGAGAAACAGGCAGGAACTGAGGCGGCTGATCTATTCACTGGACTCCTGTATTCCCTCAAGAGGTTGTAATAGGAAAACAAAAAGAAGGTTAAGCAAAGAATCATAGAAAATGTGAGCAACTTTCAAATACCCTCAGTAATAGCAGATGTTTGATTATGAGGAATCCTAAGAGAAATAATAAGACTTAGGAGGGTCTGAGACTGCAGGCAAAACTAGGCATAATCCTGTGCATGCCTACCCGTAACAAGTCTTAGAAGCAGAGAACAAATTCAGGTTTAACTTTATTGTTCCCCAGATTTAGCTGTGTGTGCTAAATCATCCATGCTTGTGTTGTTTAACACTTCTCTAACATTCCTGATCCTGATACCTAACGTGAGTGCTGCTGCCTATCACTTTCTTCTTTCACACAGTTCTCTGGATACAAGGAGAGTGTCTGCCAAAGGCTTTTTCTCAGACATCTCTCTCTTACTGATGTTCTGCCTCTTTGAGTGTGCTTTCCAGGTTGCTTTTTTGTTTTTGGAGTCCAGGGGCAGACACAGTACAATGCTGGCATAAAAAGCGAATTTGGCTCAGAGTGAACTGGGGAGTAAATCTAGGGGACACCCCGTTGAGTGACCTGGCTTTGTAAGTCTGAAATCTTTTCTGAAGAACTGCTTAAATTACAAGCCAACAAAAGCACAGAATGGAAAAAAGGTGCTAAAAAAGGTGATTCCTTTTTGAGACATTTGGAATTGCCAACTGTATAGGCATCCTGTTAACAGAATTCCCCAAGTAAAACAGGAGGATGTGGAATCAATCTTCAGTTGCCCTTGGCAAAGGAGTTTCATCCAGATTCCAAGTTTTTCTGGGGTAATTTCAATATGAATGGCCTCATTCAGGTCCTTGGACAATACATTTTTAGATAGTCCTTTCCAGAGGTAGGGAGACTTATTCAGTTTTCTGAAGATTCTTAATCCTGCAAACACTAACCCTGTCCTGTCCCCATCTCACTCTGCAGGAAGAAGACTGCATTTTGGAGGAGACTCATTCAGAAACCACTGAGGGGTATGGCAGCAGGTCCTGTCTTAAGGAAGTTCTTAGGGAAATTCTGGTCTCTTCACAGAAGCACAGCATTCCTCTGCCATCAGAGAAATAAATAAGTGCATGAGAGAAAAGCTAACACAGATTTTTACCTGAAATTAGCAGTAACAACCTTGTCTCCAGTATGACTGATGAGAGGTGCTTAATACACTGAATAAAACACAGCTATTGAAAACTGGTGAAAGATAACATGCCTTTCTTCAGCAGCAGCTAATGACAATGTGGGATACCATAGGGCATCTCAAATAGCTTTTGGTTTTGATTGGAGTGGGCATCTGATGGCAAATCGATGGAGTTTGTTGTCTTTCTGCTTCCAGGACAGAGAGGATAGGGGGAGGTCCCTCATGTCAATTAGTTTCTCTGGTTTCTTTTATGTCATATAAGGCTTGCTTAGACCTTGGAATTAAGAAGAGAGATGAGAGCTTTGTGCATATCCCTTCTTCCTGCAAGTTTAGTGGCTAGTGACACTCATACTGGAGTCTGAAGCCAAGGCAAAGAGTATGTACTGAATTACTGCTTGAGTTACAGAGATTTCTGACAAAAAAAAACAAGATTCTTTTAGCTTTTGAAGCTGCATTCAGGGCTGAGACCCAAGACATTTTCAATGTGATTTTTAAGGTGAAGTAACAAACAGCAAAAGAAAACATAAGCAGACAAACAAAAACAATAAAGGAAAGTTCCATAAGTAAAGATACCCATTACGGTAATACAATCATTTTAGCCACTTGGACATCCCAACATTAGCTCTGTCTGCACGGAAGCTAGAGATGAAGAGAAATAGGGAGCTGGAGGAAACATACAGGATTGTCACAGGTGGAGAGGATGGAACACAGAGGTGACGCCTCCACAGCAGTCATGGGCCATCAAGAAGGAGAAGGAATAAAAGGAAATATCTCAGTTACCTTTTGATTGGCAGATGGGTGCAATGTTATTCTGGCAACTGCTTTGCAAATATTGCTCAGACTGTTTCATTCTCCTTCAGCCTCTTCAAGCCTTGCAATTATAGGCAGCCTGATCCTTCATGTCCTGCACAATGCAGGAGTGCTATGTTACTCTCAAGTACTAGTTAATATCAGATGTTCCCCGAAAGCTCAGTGTTTTATTCACTTGGTTTTACTGTTAACTTAAAACATTAAATACCACAGGCTCACATGCCAGTCAATAATAGTTGATACCTATAGGAATGTCCGCCAACAAAGTTAACACTGTTATTAATAAAATGTTTAAACTCTTGAAAATTTGAACAAAAAAATAATGAACAATGCTTAATACAAGAAGTCTTAAAATCAATTAATTTTTAGGCCTATGGGCAAAATTTCTTTACCGAATTCCAAGGAGATCATGGATACATGCTATTATCCTACAACCTTTGTCTTAGGAACACAATTTAAGGTACTGCCTACTCCTTCGTATTAAGTCTATCTTTTTTTTCTAAAGGCCAATTAATGTTTTAAAGTCCAAATAGCATCTTTTGCCTTAAGCATGACATTACGCTGAGGTATAATCATAGATGACTCATTTAATTATGATGCTGATTGCTATAATTTTTATAATACACCATGTTTAAAGTCTAATTTATTAAGAGCTATAACTTAATGAACGGCCCAATTTCACTATAGGCAATGCTCTTAATGATGCCTGTAATTCGCACTACTACTTTTGCTTATATGATTGTTTCTTCAATTGCCAAATCTGAAGTATTTAAGCATAGGTCCAATTGTAATTTCATGTCCAGCAGTCCAGTAATTTTGAAAAGTGAGTTCAGAAATTATAATGTGTAATTTTTGCCTGAAAATCTCCAGCATCTCAACGCTTTGGTACAAGTAATTAAAAGTGGAGGTTCACTTTTTCCTGTGAATGTGCCCATGAAGTTCCAGTGAAAATCTGCCTGCAGGTACACATAACCTTGATAGCTGGTAAGCAGTGTTGACTTTCCCAACATATACATAACCACAGGGGGCTAATTTTTCATACTAACAAAAGTTCACAGACAGGTGAACAACTGTCTACACAATGTGAAAACAGTATACAGGTAGAAGTACAGTTGAAGTGTTAACTGAGGGGAGCAGACAGGTAAAGAATACCAAAAAGCTATCTCCTCATTCTGTAATGCTGAGCAGTGCTGAGGCACTGTAACACCCTTTCCTTCTCAGCTATATCGACTCCTGCCAGGAATACCTCGTGGAGTAAGGGTCTCTGCTAACAGATTTAGGTACCACAACCGATCTGTACCAGATTAAAGCAGCAGGACAAATGCTGTTCCTCTCCAATCTCATGAGCTGGATGACATGATTTATTTGTATTGATCTGAATTTTTAATAGTAGGAAGGCTCTGGCCCTTAATAAGTAGAACAGTAATATTATTCTGTACCACCTTCTGTCTGTGAAGCTTAAGCTGCACTGCACTATTTAACACATTACTAACAAGACACTTTATTAAGTACAGGTTATTATCTCCTGTGTGGGTGCACTTCTACTGTAAGATAGTGTAGGTGGGAGCCAAGGGAAGTCAAAACTGAACAGTATGTTCAGGATCCCCAGACATCAGAAGTGTTCAAGTGAGCAGGATATTCTACAGTCAACACTGAAATTATCCCTTATGCACACTGGTAATGTGCTCTTCAAAATTTTTTCTCTCTTCCCAAACCTCATTGTCTCTGTTTGCGGTGCAGAAAGCAAATAAGTAGACAGTCGCTTTTAAAATTATAAATGTTAGGAACGCACTATGCAACCTCCTAATTAGTTTTATTTCCCCCGTGTGCATTCAGTAATCCATTTAACATGGCTGTTTTTAGAAGCCTTTTCTACCCATCCTTCTTGTGCTGTAGTCTTTTTCAGACAAGTGACTTCGTTGTCACAAGAGGTCTCTGCCACTGCCCTGATCCTGCTTTCAATATTTCAGATCTTCAAACAAAGATGTTAGGAGAACCTGCATGTACAGCAAAAGAGATTCTTTCATATAAAACGAATCCAGTTCAGCAGTGTTAAGTGATTTAAATAAGTCTTCAAACTCTTAATAAATGCTAGTATCAGCCCTTATGTTCACACATCAGTACAATCCAATGCTGAGTGCTCATTACTGGCCATACATGGGTTTATTTTTTTTCCTTTGGTATTGGAGAAATAAATTTTTTGACACCAGAAAAAGACAAATAGAACTACTGTGTATGGGGAAAATTAAAATCTGCATTGTTCCCTTGTAGATTATATTTGCTGTGACAGATATTAATGATGTTAGGACTGGTGTTTTCATGAATGGATGAACCCACTGGTCTGGGGGTGAAGGCTTGTTTCCTCACCTTAGAAACTGTAAATATAACAGAAGAAAATGCTTAATGATTGCGGAGAGTTGACCCTGGCAGGACAACAGGTGCCCACCAAAGCTGCTCTATCACTCCCCTCCTCAGCTGGACAGGGGAGAGGAAAATAATGAAAGTCTTTTAGGTTGAGATAAGAACAGGGAGAGATCACTCACCAATTACCATCACAGACAAAACAGACTTGACTTGGGAAAATTAATAGAATTTTGTGCCAATCAAATCAGAGTAGGATAATGAAAAATAAACCCAAATCTCAGAACACCTTCCTCCCACCCTTCCCTACTTCTCAGGCTCAACTTCACTCCCAAATTCTCTATCTCCACCCTGCAGTGGTGCAGAGGAATGGCGAAGGGAGTTTGTGGCCTGTTCATCACACATTGTTTCTGCCACTCCTTCCTCTTCAGGAGGAAGACTCTTCACAAACTTCCCCTGCTCAAGTGTAGGATTCCTGACCCAAGAGAGTCCTCCATGAACATGAGTCCTCTCACAGTCTGCAGTTCTCAAACTGCTCTAGCTTGGGCTTCCCATGGGTTACATCCTCCTTTGGGCATCCACCTCCTTTGGTATTAGATCCCCTGTGGAATGCAGGTGTATTTCTGCTCCACCATAGACCTCCATGGGCTTCAGGGGCACAGCTGCCTCACAATGCAGGTGCGTTTCTGCTCCACCATAGACCTCCATGGGCTGCAGGGGCACAGCTGCCTCACCATGGTCTTCACCAGACCCTGCAGGGGAATCTCTGCTCTGGGGCTTGGAGCACCTCCTGCCCCTCCTTCACTGACCTTGGAGTTTGCAGAGCTGTTTCTCTCAGAGTCTCACTCCTCTCTTCTCTGCTGTTGTCATGTAGCAGGTATTCCTTTTCTAAATCTGTTATCCCTAAGGAGCTCCCCTCATCACTGATGGGCTCAGCCTTGGCCAGTGGCAGGTCCATCCTGGAGCTGGCTGGCATTGGCTCTTTTGGACATGGGGGAAGCTTCTGGCAGCTTCTCACAGAAGCCACCCCTGTAGCCTCTCTGCTATCTAAACCTTGTCACATAAACCCAATAGGTACTTCCTATAAAAAGCAGATTGTGAGGGAAGGCCTAACATTTTCTCTCTGAACACTGACACCAAAATCCAGCACAGGCCCTGGTCTTGGTCTGAACCTTATTCCCAAACAGATATCAATGGCCCAGACATTATTTTGATTACCACAGTTTGACAGCTTTCAGTCTGTCTCCAGCCAAGGGAGTGGGCTGAGCTGTAGCCCAAGGCCCGCAGATAGAGTCTGGTTTAAAAAGTGTGAACTGGGAGATGTGGGGGATATGTGAGCTTATTTATGTGCATTTTGTATTACCAAATCTGATGGGTTTATGGTTTTTGTTCAGCTTAAGGTTATTTATTTATGTTCTGATTTCTCTCCATTGTTCTATCTTGCAAGTTTATATTGTCAGCAAATTGTTATTTTTCTGCCTGGATTATTATGTAAACATTGAGAAAGTCAATGATTATCTTTATAAGCCTTTGTTACTAATCTCTCTGAAACTCAACAATCCTTCTTCAGCATGACTCACAGTGTTCCAAGCAATTAGACCACTGATGCCTTTCAGTTTTGTTTCCTTCTTGATTATAATTATTTCCACATTCATATCCTCATCTCCAATGATTAGATTGTCTTTGTCCCTAGGCAGACAGGGAAACAAGTTGCAATATAGCAAATTGTGATTCATTACAACATAGCAATACAAGATTTAATTTTTTTTAATACATTAAGTTGGTCCAAAACTGGTTGGCCAGAGTTGCTGTACACTCTCATCCTTGTAGATGCTGAACAAACAATGGACATGGCCCTAAGCAATCTGCTCTGATTAGGTTTGATTTGAGTTGGTGGGCAGGGGGTGAGCAGTGGGTGGTGGACTAGATGATCTCTGGCAGTGCATTTCAAATTTAATTTAATGATTCTATTTCTAACATTGTGATGTTACTGAAATCAGAGGCTAGTGCCTCTCAGTGATATTTTACTTCTATTCTGTTCTCCCATCAGGTTGCACTTTTCTTGTTCTCCATCTATGTGAAGTGCTTGTACTGTATTTGAAGCATATTTTTGCTTTCTTATTTTTAAATAGTGTGGAAACACAAATACAGTTACATTGGCATTATGTATTGATGAAACAATACTGTCTTAGTAAATAAGTGACAGCAAAAGACAGATCCATGGGGCCAAAATTTGTACCATCAAAATGAGAAAGACAGTAGTTGTTGAAAAAAATTAACAGAAAAATAAGACTTAAAGTAAAAAACTACAGAAACCAATAATCACCCCAGGTCATTGAAATTAAGCTGCTTTGGAAAATCAGATTTGTATCCATATGTGAGTCTCATTTTTTGCACAAAGGCATGCAGAAATTAATAAAAGACACTAAAATGCTTCTGTACAAGAAAGGAACAAGAGACACTAAGGAAACAAGTCTTAAAATTATTAAAGTTATTAAATCCTGAAGCTTTCTCCCAGGAACTTTGATTATCAGTGATTCTGCAAACTGCAGGTGAAGCAGAAATGAAGTTGGTGAATACATGACTAAGCAAATGTCCTTGCAATTTTTCTTATCAGAAGAAGAGAATCAACTTAGGAATTATTGAGATAGTTTGATAATCAAAATTGGAAATTATTTCTGTTAAAATCCTGGCAAAAATTCCCAACATACTTCTGAGCTTTTGAGAATTGGTGCTGAGTACCTGAACTTGACCAAGTCTTGTCAGACACTTCATTTAATTAACTTTCCATCAAAATCTTCCTCTGGTTGTTCCTCTTTGTAGCAATATTATGCTTTAGAAGATTCATATTAGAATCCCACTGTACTTCAAGATCTACAAATACTGTGTCATTGCCATATGGACTTCCTTATACAGAGATGGCTACTTTGACTTCATTATAATCAGTAGGAATTATCTAAAATAATGAAGGAATGCTGAGGATACAACATAGACATTCATCTTATTTTAAGTTACCTGCTAATTACTAGCTTTTAAAGAACAGGGCCAAATCGTAATTCTTGTACAAAATATCCTTCTAACTGATCACACGTATTTAAAAATGGGCATATGTTTACAGGGAAATTGAATTTTTCTTGTCACATCTTACTTAGCCTGAGCTTTAACTATAAGCAATTTCACAGCTCCAGGGAGAATTCTCTTCAAGCTGCATGACAAATTACAAATACTTACTAGCAGTTTCAACCTGCTATACCCTCCTAATCATATGAATTCTCCTCTAACTTTATTCTTCATCTTGACATATGTCCCAGAATGGTCTTTCACAACTATCTTCCAGTCAAGATCTTGCTATTCTTTCAAATCCTTCAAAAAATATCTGTGATGTTACAGAAATATATTAGATGACCTCAGAAAGGACCTCAAACTATCATAGTCATATACTGACACGTTTAAAGCCCTTACAGAACTATAAAACATGCCATCTTTCTTATCATCTAAGTCTTTTGCTTCTGATTATATTTTGCCCCATTAATTGGGGTTATTAGTTCATGATCAGCCTCTTGCAAGATTAGTCATGATAAAGGGGCATATGTTGAGAGCTGGATTTCTTTTGCTGCAATTCTGTTTGTTTACAAAGAATGTATATGAAGGTGTTTTCTTGAATATAATAAACCGGTAATTTCTTTCCTTTCAAATGCCATATCTGACCTTTCCAAGAGTTTTGGGGCAGAGAAGCTCTCATTTTTTTTACTGCTTCTCGAAACTTTTTATTTTCTAATAGATTGTAACTTTGCCTTCTGCCTCAAATGCATATGGATATCCAGCAGTGCCAGGTCCTAGCTTCTGATCATGACCCTGTTGCTTTGAGTAATGTTTTGAGTAACTCTCTATGGATAGACTTGATTGCTTTTCCATTGACCTAATGCATCCACCATCTGTGAATGAGCCTGCTATTCTGTATTTATCCAAAGACCCACTTCATGGAAGCTGTTAGTACCTTTCAACCCTGTTTCAGACAACACATTACTCAAACATGGCTGTTACAATTAACTCATTCAAAACATCTCTTTACCTGACCTGAGTCTCATGGCAATTTTTTCCACCATCACTGGGTTATTGAGACCTCTGTCAACAGCAGAATAGATTGAATGAGTCACTTGAGTTTAATCCCTCCTCTGAAATTTTACACTGCTTTGCTAATTGTTGTGAATAATTTATTTCAGCTTTCTTTGTGCCAATATCCAGTCACTGATATTCCAACAGATACTGAATTTCACTGCAAACTAAAATGAAACTGCATTGTAAAAAAAAAAATCTTTCTGTACCTCTGTTAAATTAATCTAGATTCTGGTTCAAAAAAATAAAAACTAAAAAAGAATTATTGACCATGATGCCCTAACCTCTTGTGCTTGTAGACTGACCCAAATTCTGCAATTAGTCCAGGTATGTTTTACCAGCTACTCACTTCCTTCATTCATTTGCACCAGGGTATGTTTTTTCAGTTGTTCCAGACAGTGTAATACTGTCAATTTGCAGTGTTTATTTAAACAGCATGTTAAAGGAAGTTCATGTAACTTGACATTGCTACAGGAAGCTTTATCGTTCACAAAACCTGATGTGTGATGCTTAGCTATTACTCAATACCTACCAGAACTTATTCATAACATAGTAAAGCATTTCAAATATGCCTTTCAGAGCAATGAATAATTTTCTCATGCTTCATCTTAATTATCCTTCAAAGACCATTACAGCAATCTTCATTTATTTAGTATGGATCAGAGGCCTTTTCTTTCAGCCATTTTATTTAATTGTGTTACAAAAGTTCTAGAGTCAATCAGAATGTTTAGAAATAAGTACACATAGCTGCATACACAGCTATGTGTAAACAGTGGCTGTCTTACATTCAAAGAATCAGAAAATTTTCTTGTTTCATCATATAGTTTCATAGAAAATTTTGAAATTAATTTTGGCTCCCTCTTTCCATCATCTGCTAATAACACACAATTTTTTTAATTTTTTTTTTTGAAGTAGTGTCTTTTTCCTCTCAAAATAAAATGCTTTTTTTCCCTCCTAACGTCCTAAGTATCATAAATCAGAACATGTTACAATGGCTCAGAGAGATTGTAGTAGGTACTGAGCTGCACTGCTGGGCACAAAACCCTTATGTGCAATAGCACAGTAAAGTAATGGGGTGTAGAAGCTTCAGCAAGTCAGCAGGGGTGGAATGCTGAAAATGTCTCACCAGGAGCACAAGCTCCTGGGAGAATAGGCTAAGGATATATGTCCTGGCATACAGCATGGTCACGTCTAATCCCACCCCACATTTGCTGTCTAGAGTAATTTGTGTGTTCTTGTGATG
Organism: Grallaria varia; assembly: GCA_013396735.1. NCBI lineage: Eukaryota > Metazoa > Chordata > Aves > Passeriformes > Formicariidae > Grallaria > Grallaria varia. The sequence continues at coordinate 215,543 of VWZG01012842.1, read as the reverse complement.
TGCTAGATAATGACGAAAATAAGAACATTGCTCTGAGGAGCACTGAATGGCAACATACATTTATGGGCACAGTAATGCCCCTGGTTGGCATGGCAATCAGCAAACTAGTATCAGCATGGACTTGCCAGCACTAAACTGCTGTAGCTCAGGTCTGCAGGAGTTTGCATAGCCAGAAGGACATGTCCACCTAATTCTAGACTCTGAAGTAGTTTTGGTCTGTAGTAGGTGTCATCTGTGGGATGGGACAGTGGGGTGAACAAAAAGAGTGGCTGGCAGCATGCTTGTATAATCATTTATTGATGGATACAGACTGTATCTGTCAGTTACCACTGGTATGGACTGCTTCTGGATGCAGGGCTGCTGCTGCTTTGAATAGTGATGTTAATGGCCTTAACATAGCTGATAGTAGGAGACAGCATATTGGACACCCTTTTCAAGAAGCAGACTCAGAGCAATAAAAGCATGGCAAATCCTGTGTCTTCGGATGCAACCTTGAAGATCAGAAACTGGAGGGCAATCTCATTCTCCCTCTCCAGATAAGTCAATCTTTCTCAGAGCTGCGGCTATGCACACCGAGGCTCCTCAGCCATAGGCCTTTCCCTGATGTGGACACACTTCTCCCTACTCTTAGCAACTCTATTTTTGCTGTGAAAATCCCGAGCAAGTGGTTGAATAGAGCTTCAGAAGTGTCAGGAAGCAACAGAGCACTGTTTTGAGAGAGAAAAGGCCACTAACCTCTTTGGGACTTTCTTCTTTAAATCAAGAGAAGAATGACTTGAAAAACTCCCCAACATCACATGCATTAGAACAGGAATATGTTGCCACTGTGAACTTCACCTTTTACATGATCTGCATCTTGAGACTCATAAATGCTTCATTGTTGCTAGATGGAACAAAGGTATTACAGATCAGCTGCTGTATGGAAAGTGAAATTATTAATCTCTGAACAGCTTTAGCATGATATTGTTGTTGACATTCAGTAGTAGCAAAAACTGAGATGTGTTTGCTGTATTTAAATTGTGCAGTGAAGACCTGCTAAACATTATTGTCAATTAATGTAACACTTCTGTCTGTCTCAATTTCCTGAGAAACAAGATTACATTGCCAGTTTTACTCAATGACATTTTTATTGGTATTTTAGTGGTACAAAATCATAGCTCTGGAGCATTAAAGTCCCACTTAGCTCCTATATACTTTCCTGCTTTATGGATGAATAAATGCTGAAGTTCTCCAAAAAGAGGTATATAATCGCGTTCAGACATAGAAATTGCAAGGATTCTGTGGGGAGCTTTAGTTAGTGAAACTGGTGATAATGGAAACTTTTCTGCTGAGGATGGTGTGATCCAGGCAGGATGTCAACCCCAATCTTTCTACCACTGAGCATTACCAGCCTGATATCAAAACTGGTCTCTACATAAGCTAAAGCTTCAGAGCAACAGTTCTATCCGTGATTTGAAATGGTGACTATTCATTTTGCCCACAGAGCTCAGCTGCAATGTGATATAGAACAAAAAGTTATTAAAAGCCTCTTTTTCCTATTGACCACTCACATATCAGAGATTGAAAGGCATCCAAGAAGCCAGACAGCCACTTGGATTGACATTTGTCTGCACATCTTGGGGACCTGAGAGCCACTGGTAGGATTTGTCCTCCCTTTTCCTGCACTGCTTCAGTTCCAGAAATCTCTATCCTCTTAGCTGTTCCAAATCAAATGCCACTATTCTAGCTGATGTACAAGTTGCAGAGGGAAAAGGAGGATGGAAACCACTTGAAATAGAAGTAAAATAGCTTTGTTTTTTCTCACTATAAAAACATTGATCAGAAACTAGTAAGCATTTAACAGTCCTAAGAAAGACATAACTTAATGAAAAAGAGGTAAAAATATATTATCTGATGTCTCTCTGAATTAAAGGGACACTTGCCCCCAGTAAAAAATACTTGCAAGTTTTATTAATATTGATAGTAAATCAAATCAAATACTTTCCATATTAGTATTCAAGATATGGTCAAGACTTAGAGCCAGTTGACTCAAGGAATGGATTTCTGAATAACCCATTTTGGAACAAGATATTAAAGCAAACAGGTCTATTTATGATTGTCCACATGGTTTAATTACTTGGTGCTCCTGTGAGCAACTGTGATCCATTTTATGTGCTGTACACAATACTAAGATGGGCCAGGGACTTTTCTGAGAGAGAAGTGTGCATGAAACCACATTGGCTATGGAAGGAAAGTTGTGTGAATTCAAGCAGAGTTCAAGAATGGTTCCTTGTTCCCCAGGATTACAATTTTGATATCATGGAATGAATTTCCCTCTTCTATTTTCTGTAACAAACAATCCTCACTTCAACTCCATTTAAACAGATTTATTTATTTATGAATAAAACATATTATTTTCATAGACTGATGTATTGTCAGATGTGGGTGTGGAGAGGAATAAATAAATGTTTAAGAAAGATGAAGGCCTGAAGTCTTCTCTGATTTTATTACATTGCCTTTTCTTTGTATTTTCATGCTTATTTCCTACTGTAAATTCCTTCTTACAGCTCCTTAAATCCTGCTGTAAAGATACAAGAAAGAAAATCCCTGCATACTCTTTTGTATGAAAAGGATTGGAACAATTTTACCACTTAACAAGAAAGTGCCAGCCAATGAGTAGATTTAAAAGATCACTACATCTCTGTCTCTTTTTGTCCTCCAGGGAAGCATCTGCACTAGTAAGGCAAAGAGGGTAGGGGCAGGGCCAGCAGCAGTAATGCAGCAGTGCCCATGCCATGCAGCCACTAGCATCCTCCCAGAGGCAGGTTTGGACTGTGTTAGCTCCTTTCCCCAGAAGACAGCACAGGCCCCAGAGGACATCACAGGGTGCTAATGGGAAGCGTGAGACATAAAGCCACTCTGTTTTCAAGGGAAGAGTCTAGTCCTTGGCTGTACTCCGTGTCTCAGTGCTTGCCCTCATGGGGGAGAGCCAACAGCCCCTGCCCCTTTCATTTACTAGTTTAGACATAGGCAAAAGAAACTCTGCAGCTTCAACTCTTGGACAGTGGGCACCATCTGCTTAATGTTGTGTCAGCCTGGCATTGGCACCTGCATTTCCTCCTTCCCTTAGAAAGCTTCTCTATCTGGTCTAATATCTCAAGCAAAGCACTAGATTTAAAAGAAATTAATGTTTAGAGAAGTCACTGCCTTGCCTAACTCATATCCTCTGCTATTGCATTTATCCCATTACCAGCTTAGTTAAGGAAGATTTTCCTCTGAGCTCATAGGAAAGATGAGAAAACAGGTTGGACAGACATGCTTCTGGGAAATTCATATCTTGCTGGGTGTCTAAGGTGTCGTGTCTTTGTCAAAACTTGTCATGTCTAAATTGAACACATATTTCTTAAGGAAATGGCTATTATTACCACTTGCTCTCTAAAACACACCTACTTGTTTCCATAACCATTTTCCCTGTGAAGGTTATTTTTCTTGATACAAATTACCCAGCAGATTCAGAAAAATGTTGGTTCTTCATCTGCATCAGCATAAAACCAATGATCTCAGCTTAAGTCTTCAGTGACCTCATGGACCTTTCTTGAACATGTGCAGGGTGCCTTGAGATTCTTGGATTTTATTCTTAATAAAAATGGCATGCTCATAAAGAAAAATGCAGGTCTATTTGGAAGTAGGAAACCATAAAGCCAAATTGAAAATGTTTCCTACATCTGGTCTACTATCCCAAAGAGAGCTACATGTCTAGATCATAGTGAGTATCTGCTGGAGAGACGTCTTTGAGTGTTTCCATCAGCAAAACCTTTGCAACAAAGTCTGATCAGGGCCTTTGAAGATTTGCTGTTGTAGATCTCCAGTGTAGTGTCAGCTACATGGATAAAAATAACTGTATGGATAAAAATAACTGCAGAGGCACTCCAAGGATAAATGGATAAGGTGCCTCCCCATATCCATTACTTTTACTCACAACTACCAAAGTTGATGGCTAATTTTTTGCCCAAAAAAGAATTGTTTCAAAATTTTCTTTAACATTTTTCCCCAACATGGTGTTGAAATGTTTTTTCAGCAGTTTATAATCCCTATGGGAACCTTATAACCACACAGCTCCCTATGACAATTAGGAGTGTATGCCTGATTCATCTGGTCATTTATATTCCTTCCTTCATCTTTCTGTCTCTGTTTCTATTCCTCATGGATCTCAGCTCAGTATAAAATGCTGCATTCTGGCTAGTTCCCTTTGCCATTCATAGTAATATTTCAATTAAAGATAGAGAGAATAATTAGGAAAAAACCCCCAGAATCTATTCTGGTACTGCACACATTAAAGTTACTCACATTAAATTGTCACTGAATTGGTTAGTACATTTGAAGAAGAACTTATTTGTAGTATGTTTTTCATTGGTATTTGATAGGGACATATACAATCAAAATAAGCATTGAAGAAAAATGAAGGGACATAAAAGGGTCTTTAACACAGTTATTATATGTGTCTGAAACTGTTTTGGCAATTCATATTTCAATCTATCAAATAATTTTGTTTTCAAATTCACTTGACTCCTGCTACTTTTTTTTATTTTTTGGGTGGAAGGTTTTCTCTTTAAATTATTGATCTGGAAATATTAGATCCAGAAGGGAAAAATGTCTCACTGTGTCCTGGGAAGACTTTTGTGATGGCCAGCATTCACTTAGCATTAAGAAACCACTTATGCTGCTCACATGCAGTAAAAACCTTATGTTTTTTTTGTCTCTGCAAGAGAGCTAAATGAGAGCTTTAATCCTCTTCTGCTTTAGTGCAGTAGTGGTAGTTATTTATAGAACCGCTCTGGCAATGGGTGGGCATTGCAGATGGCTCTGTCTCACCACAGAGCTAAATTAAGTAATTTGTTTCTGAAGAGGAGGTTTATTTATTGACCTCAATAAAGTTAATCTTGCTTTCGCCTGGAGCTCAACATAGAAGTCTAATCCAGCAGGTTCATTTATCTTTCTCTATGATTTTTCTATCTTTAAATGCCTGAGTTTATTTCTCTTTACATCCCTTATGTTTTAATGTACCTCTCATTTCAGCCCCCACTGTTTTAAGCATATCTTCTGGTGTCTTTTTCCGTGGGCGTTTTGATTTAACTGTCTTCTTGGGAGCTCTCTAACCAGTCATAAACCTTTAAAAGTCATGGAAATAATTTCACAGATGAGCTTCCCTCCCCAGAAAGCCTTCTGCATTGAAGCTGAGGATGCAGGCAGCCCTGCGACCCACAGAGACATCCGGCAATGCTTTCTCCTACCAATTGCTTTGCTGGCTCCCACACCCACAGGAACACCAAGGGGGGGTCAAGAGCCCGAGTTGTCCCCTTGCTCCCTGACCTGGGGACATGCTACTGGGCATCAGAAGAGATACACTAAACCAGGTCTCCCCAGGGAGATCAACACACCTGTTGTTTTTCTGTTGCCGACAAAGGTGGTATGCATTCAGGTGTTGCTGCCAAACCATGCCATCGTCACTTTTGTGACAAAATGCATCTGAAGCTGCTATTGCTGGAGGACGTTGTGGCAGTCAGGTTTACCCCTGCCCTGCTAAGTCAGGAAAATATGATCATTCCCTTAGCTTCAGGATTCTGATTGTTATCAGGCCATCCATAATAGTGCCCTGAATACTCCTAAGGGTAGCACTAGTTTTTTATCTTCAGGAAGAGAAAAATTAGAAACTATTCCTGTGGCCCTATCCAGAACAGCACAATTTCTTATCCTACAATATCATGACCCACAATTCATACAAAAAGGTAATTAGAGAAGGAAAAAAACACCACACTCTATTGAAATTTTCACAGTGTGTGTCTGTTAATACTAACCTACAGATAAATCACCTGCTGGACTGACTAAATTTTTTGTACCAAACTTCAGAAAGTCTCTGCAACAGCAATACAGGTGAAGTGAAGATGCCTTGAGGAAATAGCAGGGCCTCACTGGTGGCAGGTGTTGGTACAGTCCTGATGTGACCATGACAGGGTCACAAACTAGGACGGCATGGTTTGCAATCAGTTGCTCCCAGCATAAATATTAAAGTAAATTTCATATCTCAGAAGAGCTATCAGAAGTGCTGCCTTCTTGAAGGAAACAAATTTCACTAAAAACCTTTATTGCAGACTAATCTGAAGCTGTGAGATAAACCTATACTGTGCAGACACTTTAGCACCTTATCTAGGCTGTTAACCAAATACTGCAGTTATTGAGTGCCTGGAGAAATTAATTTCTATAGGCAATCCTCCAGTCCACAACTAGATACATATATTCAAGATATTTCTGCTTTTTTCCTACTTTTCCTTTTGGATGAGTATTTGTGCCAAATGCAAAATTCTATAACCTTGTCTTACATGTTGAACTCCTTCTTTTACTTCTGTAATAATTTGGCAGGTCTTCCATTCATTAATTAATCCAAGGACCAATTTAATGCTTAAAGGTATAATAAGGAAAATGGACATTTTCTTTTAGTAATACTTTGCTTCCTGGATCTAGTTCTTATCTCCTGGGGAAAATTAATCTAGTATTCTCATGGCACCCAACAGCATTTTCATAAAATTGTATTTTGGCTTATTTTTTGTATTTAATTCATAAAATAATAGCATAAATTTTTTTTTAGTTTAGTGGTAATTCACTGACACACTAGGAAAAATTAAGAATGGAGAAATTTCAGACTACAAGTTCTTTATATTGTCAGTAGGCTCCTTGTGTATCTGCTCAGAACAAATATGATCCACAATCCATTACATTTTTCCAAAACCCAGGAAGTTTATGACATCTAGAATAAAATTCACCTGTCCACTGCAGGAAGAGAATAAGTTACTTTACAAAAGTGCCTGTTTCTCTCCATTAGTTGTGAAAGGAACATTTCCCCACCTTTCTCAGCCTAACAACTAAATTCTAGATGGCTAAAGCAGAGCAGAAAAATCTGCTCCTAAGAGCCGAATGGCTCAGCTCCTCCAAGAGCCAAGAGGAGTGCCAGGTGTGTGTTTACACAGAAACACATGCCTTCTGTATTTTTCTGCATTTTAGTTCTGCATTTTACCTGTCATCTGCTGCTACAATACACACAGTAAAATATTTTTTTAGTTGTTGAAAATTAACATTTTCAGTCTTGGGACAGTATATAAGAAATATATCGGGTTTTTTTCAAATTTATGTGATCATTGCATTGTTATGGAAAATGCCTGCATGGTCAGATGTGCTTTGGGTGACATAAAGCAAGCAACCTCCATTGCATCTGTTGTTAATGTTGTTAACTCATATTTGAGCTAAATCCAGGCAGTCTTCATACCATCATTTAATTTCTAAAGAAAGCATGATTCAGTTATAAATTTATAATATAGTTCAGATATTACAATTCTTTGAAAGTTTTGCTGCACTAGTGGATTGTTACTGCTGTACTAGAATGAGGAACTACTAGAATTTAATGCAGCTTTATAAATTTAAATTTAACATGAGTTTCCACTTAAAAATTATTTCTATTAGTTCTATGACAAAGGCAACAATTTTTCCAGGTACACAAGAATGGTTAATTCCTACTGAGTGTGCAGGAGGTCCTTTACATGCCAGAAATGCAATGTGGCCAATGAAAACAGATAGCTTCTGAGCGCACAGATTTTATTATATTAAACAGGATTTTTTTCCATTCCAAAGGACATTTGTTCAAGATTCAGACCACCATGTCCTCTTATGCAATAGCATAAAGTCATTTTTGGCCAGAGGAAAAATGAATCAATGTTCTGTTTTACATAATAATTTTAGTCATACTTGTGCTGCCATATAAAACACTGTGACAATCAATGTCATTTATGCTGTGATGAAGTGGAATCCAGTTAACCCTGCCAGTGATTTTCAGTCATGGACTTTCTATTGTAGCAAAAATTCCCCAAAATAGCAAAATGTTGCCTCAATCACATGTAATCAGCATAATTTTTTCTTACAAATTTTTGATAACCATAGAAGATTATTTTACAATAACACCTACATACCTGAAGATTTTTTAGCGGTTTTAGGTGAACTATGTGCAGAAATTTGTTGGAATATGACAAATAAAATATTTCAGATTAAAACTTGCACATTGTCAATCGGCTACATATGAATTTCAGCTGCTTTTCCTAACAATGTTCACTACTCAAAACTAACATTAAATACATTCATAGTGTGCAAAATTAGGTAATTCTAACCCTTTTCTTCTAAAAATCAGCACAGAGTTTGCTGTTGGTTTCAGTGGCAATAAACAAGAGCCTGAGTAGAGCAGTATTTGCTTGGAAGTGGGGTTTGGTGCTCAAAGACTTGTCCTCAACTTTTGTCAGTAAATTAAGACCCTGGATGTGGTATAATGGCACAGTGCATCCCTCTTGCCGGAATTACCCTTCACCCAGTCTGGTCTCTAGAGATTTTGATGCAATTTAGAGATTTTGTGCAATTCCACAAAGACCATCACCATGGAATTGCTGTTCCTGCTGTTCCCACCCTCATGAGAAGGACTGTTCAGCCTATAAAGTAATGTGATACCCACATTTTCTGAGTAGATAAGTGGACTGTGCCTGGGAGGCATTAATTAAATTCCTGTGGTAGGTGCTATGGTTTTACTGAGTGCTTTTTTCTCTATTTATTTATTTATTTGTTCTGAAGTTCGTAGTTAAGCCTCAAACACTTTTCCTGTAATCCTCTTGTGTATAATTACATAGTAATAGAGAATTCGAGAGCAAAATCCTGATCCCATGGATGTCATTCACAAGAATTAGGTCAATTGCCTTTATCATCAGAAAGACAAATTCAACAGCCTGAGCCCAGAGCTTCTGGCCTGGCCTTAGGTATGCTTTTAAAATGCCAGTATGTATACCAGTTTCTACCTTCATCAGAATCAAGTAATAACCAAGGGTAAGCCAAGTCGTGGTCTTCAGGTGTGAGAGCCAAGGGACATGCAGCCATCCTGCAGGTACCCAGCCTGCACATCAGGGCTGTGCAAGCTCCTCGGCAGTGGGTGCTTACAGAAGAAAACTTGAGAAAGTGAAGGCAAGAGATAAACTGAAGGATTTTCAACTGGGCTTACACCTTCTTTTACTGGATTTGCTATCTAATACTTTGTATCCCCACAAAAAAAACTTGTTCACACAAGCTTTAGAGGATAAATGAGTTCTCAGAATTGAAGGTAAGTAACCATACCGGTTATTTAAATACACTTCTGCTCAGCTTTTGTTTAAAGACTAGGGAATATGAGACACTACCACATTATTCACATATTCTTCAAGTATTTTACTTATCTGATCATTGCAACTTAAAAACAAGGGAAAAAGCTCAGCACGATTTTTCTTTTTTTGACAGACATTACGCAATGACTTCAAAATATGTCATCCTGGTAGGAAGTCTACACCAATAATGAATTAACTAAAGAAATGCAGCATTAGTGATTATTTTCATAGCTGTTATTTACAGCTGTGATATTTATACATGTATCACACTCTACGTAGAACATTGTGAAATCGAGCATTTTTTTTCAATAATAAGCAAATTAAAATCATATTAAGTTATTGTGGAAACTTAAATACACAATCCCTCTCCCACCAAAGATTAATATGCACTTGATCTATCTTTCCTCCAAAGTCAACATTTACTGGGCACATTAAAAGATTATGTCCTATAATCCATGGCAACCATTTTTCCTGCAAGCCCCTTCTACTGTCAGATGCACTGTAATCCTTCTTTCATTCTATCAAATATAATCCTGCTTCTACATCAGATACCAAAACACAGCTGTGCTGCTGCTAGGACACAATCGCCTTCCCCCACTTGCTCCAACTCCAACAGGAAGAAACCCCCCGGAGCTGTGGCACAGGTTAACTCTGCAACCCAGATCTTGTTTATCGCTTGAAGCAGCTCCAAGCAAAACAGGTCGAGGTGCATACATGTTTGTTTTCATTTTAATGAACCAGAGCTATGTTCCTCTGTTTTTAACGTCCCAAAACAACTGGTTTGTCCTAATGCAGAGGAATCCATGTCTTACTCTTGTGTCTCTGTTTCGGATTTTCTTTTCTTATTAGAAATTACAGCAAAGAATACATGATTGAAAACATATGCTGTGCTGTAATTTCATGAGGAGTTTCCTGTCATTCACAAACCACTTAAGCTGAATTCACTGTATTAGCAGGTCCCTACATTGCATTATCATCCACTATTCAATTTTCTATTTTGGAGTTATTCTTTATTGAAATATGAAGTGAACCACCATACGGTATGCACTTTGCCAGGCAAAAACTTATTAAATCAAGTGCAGGAGACATAGATTTAGCTGAAACACAGTATTAGCCTATTTTCTGCTCTGATTAGTGGCAAGAGTTGTCAGAACACCTGCTTTAGCTTTTCCTGTGACTTACAGTGCAAAATGCTCTCAGTGCCTCAGCAAGGATTTATCAAGACAGCTGCTTTTCAAAGACATCTGACTTTTGTTTGTGTTTTTTTATTGAGACCACTTGCAAAAGTCCTACGCTGCATTAAATTTTATGTACAGAAATGGCAGCCAACTTCAGTGCTGTCAAAAAGAATCAATTAAATATTCCCTGTTTGGCTCAATGCCTGGCTATAATCATGGGGTTCTTATTATTTAACTACTATGAACTTTAGGTTAGAATCCCATTAATTGTTCTGTCTGCTAGATTTCCTGCTCCAAAAGAAAAATGGCATGGCATTTTTCTTTTTTGGGAAAATTTGATTACATTATCTGGAGGAACCATTTCTGTCCCTATATTGTGTCTGTTCTCCTTGACTTTATACACTGTAAGCTGGAAAGCATCTCATGCTTTACTAGTGGTCCCAGTGAAAACTGGAAACCAGTCATTCAGTACTGCCAGCATTAGCCTCTGTAACAGATGTTAACAGTTAGGAGGGCAAACATGACACGGGCAACAGTAGACTGGCATATGCAATGTGACAGTAGTAGGAGGATCCCTCTGTCTCTTGCAGTCAAAGGAAGTCCATCTGTGAGAAATCTATGTTAGAAAAAGGAGCAAAAGAGCACCAATAGAGTCTCTGAGACAGATACATACAGCCAGGCTGCGAAAGCCTCTACATCAAGGAGACATGGCAAGACTGATGTGAAGAGCAGGGAGTGAATGCAGGCAAGACTCACAGGCGATGGAAATAGAATAAAAGTTTTGATCATGGTTGGCCATAGTGTATTCAGTGATAAATGGCATGAAAAGAGGAATAAGGATTGATTTCTCACTCTCTTTTCCAGTATAACAGCTAAGTGATGACAAGGAAATTATGAAGAGGAAACTCAAAACAAACGAAAAGAGATTTATTTTTTTTCTCATGTGGTGTAGTTTAGCTGCAAGCCTCCTCGCTTAAGGGTGTGAATGCTAAAAGATTGTACTGATTTACAGGAAGGCTTGATGGATTTCTGTACAAATGTGTTAAAAAGAATATAGAGAATATAGCTTAGACAGTATCTGAGTCTGGTTAGAGATCAGGGTGCTTGAGAAACACATGCCTCTAATGTGTAAGAGTTAGAAGAAATGCTCCTCTAACTCTTACAGTCTTTCCTGGGTGTCTACTTTTGGCCAGTGTCAGCAGCAGGATACTGGATTTATAGGAATCTTCAGTATGGTCCAACAGAGCAACTGTCATCTTCTGAATCTGAATATCACAGATATTCACCATGGATTTCAGAAAACACCAGGACTAATGAAATTTAATTAATCTCAAACAACAGACACAAAAGGTTTGCTTAGCTGACATACTGATCATTTCAGAAAGCAAACAAACTTCATAGGGTTAAGTTTAATGAGGCTCCTTCTGAAATTACTTCTGAAATGTTGACTTCTTCATGAACCTTTGAAAAAAATCTGCATCATGCAAGTGATACGACACTTGTGTTGGCGGCTGTGATGGGCTGTGACAGGTTGAAAGTTAATTAGAAAGCTTAACTGGGTTTGAGAAATGTCTGCATTTCACCAGTTGTTAATCCTGGTGAAACACTGATGTGTAAACCAAGCCTAAAACCAAGTCATGCAGATGAAAGCACAGTTACATCCCACTACAGCATGTACATCCTCAGAACCGCCTCTATTTAAAAATCTCATTTCAAGGACTTGTCTCAGGTGCTCACCAGTCTTCAGGAGCACTGCAGATTCAATGGGCTTGCCCCCATTCTCAGTGCAAACCGTCACCTGTGAGAGGGGAATGAGATACATCTGCACTCCTGACTGGTGTGACATATTTGTATAAAGCTGATCCCCATCTCACACTGCAGAAGGCACACCCTAAAGCTGTGAACTTGAGGCCACAGAAAGGCAACACGGAGCTGCTGCTGTACTAGCACATTTCTGAACCACCACCAGACAACACCAGGGAACCTGGATGCTGAAGGCACGTGGTATCATGGTCCCCATAACTAGCTCTGTGCCATGTTTTGCACAATCCATTCTGTGCTTTCTCTGTTCAGAAGGGAAGTGCGGAGTTGTCATAAATGTGGGCAGAGCACCTTGGGTGGATGTGAGTTAAAAAGGGAGGAGAGCCTCCCTTCCCTTCCATCAGGAGATGATGTTCCCCACAGGGAGCTTGCAGGACCCAGGTAGGTTAGCAGATCTCCCCATCCACAGCCTCCAGAAATTCCACTGGGTCCTATCTCCACAAACAAATACTTCTGTTTTACTTGATACTCTTTGGTATCATGTGCTATGACAGAGCCTGCTGATATTGCCTGTCACAGCTGCAGGTACATTTTGTCACTGATCATGTTTTAGGGAAGAAGCTGAAATGGTCTTCTCCCCCATACTTTCCCTCTCCGCTCGAATCAGATGTTGAACTTGCTTCAGAGGTCAAAAGAGAAGAGCTGGCCTTTCTGAAGGCCTGACATAGATTTTTGGCTGGATTCATCTGATGTCAATACAGCTGCTGAGCTGTACTGTCTTGAGGCTGTGCAATTAGGCACTAACTTTTATTTTAATTTCCATTTCGTCTCCAAGACCAGCAGGGAATTGCAATAATTTAGCACATGTTGGAAAGCAAAGGACCACATCTGAGGGAAAGGAATACAATCCCTTCACATCAGGGATAAAAGAAGCTCTTTTGAGTCATGGTTGTTGTCTCAAAAGCTAGAAATAAAAAGTCATCATTGGGGGTTTTTTTTTTGTCATGCTGTCATAGGGGAGATTTGCCAAATGACATGAAATTCTTCTCTTATATACTTTGGGACTGTGAGCCCGAATTTATCTAATACTCAGCTAGTCTTAGCATGTGATGCTATGGATGAAATATAAATCTTCAAAATGAATAATTATTCTAAATCATAAAACACATCCCTGTCAAAGGCAGCCTCCTAAGGCAAAATGGGAGTGCAGATGTTGTGCAATTTTTTACAAAAAAAAGACCCAAAACAACTCGATACAACTTGTTTTGTGTTGGTGTTGAGCATCGACTCAGGCTGCAGTTCTGCTTCTCTCATCAGTTCATCTGGCAGATGCAAAACCAGCTGGCAAATTCTTCCTGCTCTCAGTTTGCCTTCTTCAGTGCTGTGACCCTGGCCCACCAGTGAGGTTTAGGTGTGTCATGGGGCCTTTGTTGGTCTTTCCAGCAAGTTTCCTCTATTAAGCAATGTCCTCTTCCATTCAGTATTTACGAAATGTGTTCCTTTTCACTGCCACATTTAAGAGGACTGGGCTGAAAAACAGTGTAAATACAATAGTGGGTATAAGCTTTTTCTTGCATGTTTCTTTTTTTTTTTTTTTTCCCACCAAGACCCAAAATGATATAGCTTACACCAATTTTATAGAGGGTGTCTCTACACAAAGGGGTTCAGACACCAGCAAATACCTCTCATGTGTGGCAGAAGCCAGATATTCAGCAGCTGCAGAATGGTGCTGCGGCAGGTTAATTCAGCTCAGCCCTCAGGCATTCAAGCAAGATCTCCACCATTCTGAGCAGTCACAGAGCAAACCTGCACACACCATCCGGACAGATGCACTTTTAGAATTTTGTATCAGTCTTCCAAAAACCAGTTTTTCAATTTGCTTAGTTGCACTGCGGATTTGGACTGTGTACACTGCTGAGACAGGAATTCACATATTTTTCGTTCTCACTTAGTGAAGAACTATTTACATCTAACTAGGGTCTGAAGACAAGACTGTAATACTACTGAAGTTTCAGAAATTATCTGGTTTAAATTCAGACATTAGTTAATATGCTGAAGTCTAGAAGTAAATCTGACCAATATATATGTGATTTCTGCTATTAATACATGTGCAACAGAATTTAAAGGGCTATTTATATTTTTTCTTTTTTTTTTTTTTTTATTGTTAATCTAGGAGAGTTTTTGTTGCAGGATGTATTCATATATGTATGCAATACTGTGAAAACAGCTACATTTCATTCCACCCAAACATCACTAGATGGCACTAAAAGCCCCGAAAAAATTCTTGGTCACAAGATGCAGGTATTAAACCGTGATTTGGGTTTCTTTGTATCAATCTTTCACTAAGATTTATAAGATTCTTTTTTTTCCAAAATCAAAGTTTTGAATGCATATTTATCATAACATATCTCACGTCCACTTGTGATGTATACTGATTTGTAATTTACTCAAATATCACTGTAGTAAGCAAACAATTCATATGCTGAAAGGATATGTATGTATCATCTTTGCACTTACTGAAAGCTGCCACTAGTTTTTAAGTACCTCCCTTGGATTCTTTGATTATAATCTTGTTTAATAATTGTTGTATGTAGTAACATGGGATCAAACTTAAACAGAAGTAAAGAAAATGCTGAGGACAGAAGTAAAAAGCATCTTTCAAGTCTATCTTTGTACTGAGTGTGCCAGTTGCCAACAGCCCAGCAAGGAGACTCTGATCAAAATTCAGGTCCATTGTCACCAGAGGAAAAGGAGTGACCTTGTCACTTCTGTCTGAATCTCTCCACCGTTACAGAGTTCAGATAAGCTGAAACTCAGATGCAGGCTTCTTTTTTATCATCTTTCAATTTTCCCAAGCCAGAAGCTCACTCATTTCTTGCCTGTCTCTGGTAAGTCATTCCCCAGAATTTTTTTGACTTGATGTACACAATTCATGCTGTCTTTTTTCCTGTTAAATAGTAAGAAACATGGACTATTTGGGGAATGTTTTACAAATCAGCTAGAGACTAGTGCAAATAAAGGACATTGGCAGACTTTTGGCAATACTCAGTTTTAATTTTTTTTTTTTTTTATTTTTTTTTTTTTTTGGAAGATCTAATAGTATGCAGAGAAACTTTTGAGTAACTATGAGGTGTGCCTGGGAATATATTTACACTTGCAATATAAACAGTCCTTGGACTTCAGACCAGGAAAAATCTTCCTTAAACCACACCATATCAGGAACATTTGTTCCTCTACATGAGGGAAACATGAAGCATTTAGTAAGATGCTAGCAAACTTCATGATGTTCTTATGGCCTTCTCTCCTGCTCTTTTCCTGTGTATTTTTTATGCTTCTGCATTATTATACAGAAATATTTGAAATTTGCATGTTACAGGCAGTGTTGTGCAATTTCTGGTACACTGCAAGTATGTTGGCCAGCTTTTTCTGCCCTTTCTGAATCTACTGTGACTGTTTGGGGCCATTCCTGTCATTGAATGATTACCTGTAATTTCAAGGTGCAAGCTTTGAAGATTCCTTTCAAGCCTTTGTTCCTGCTTTCACTCACTAGAGATAATAATATAAAATTATTATACGGCAACACTAGGAGCTGTAGTTGGTAATAATAATAATTTCTCCTTCACAAATGAAACAAAACATCCTTTTGCAAAGTACTTACTATTCCCACATCCCCTAAACCAGGATGACTAAAATATAGCTCAAAGATCACCACAACGTCTTGACTATGGGAGAGGGGACGGACATAATGTAGGATTTCTTACTTTGAAAGAAGTACCTTTATAATTAGTTTATAATTTTATTCTTTATTCCCCATGGGTGTAAATGTGAAAGAGCCCATCATGTTGATGCGCCTGTGATGTAACTGAGCTCAGAATCCCCTTCCCCATGGCCAGAACCAGACCCCTTGAGTCGCAGCTGCTGAGTAGCTTCACAAACCTCAGTGGAGGGTTCTGAGGGGACAGGAGGGGTTGGAAGCTGAAGTAAGAGGATGAGATAAGTACAAAATAGAATTTTTAGTGGAAAATTTAACTTAATCCAAAATTCTTATCAGGTGTCTAGTAGAAACTATATAAAATTATTTATGTTTGTTATATGAAAGTAATTATCCTTACTAAAGTGAGAATGTGGCTTTGTACTGAAAGGCACTGATGAATAGTATAGACCTACTACAGCAAATCTCACCCTAAGATGTGAATCTGATCGGGGGGGTCTATGAAGCTTTTAGTCTCTGAATCACAAGAGTATGTTTTGGAGTGTGGAGTGCAAGGAGATAATTCTCAGCACATTAGATAAATTACACTTTCTGCATAGAGGATAAATTAATCAGCTCTTTCTCTGCTGTATCATGCCTGCAAAGGAGATTACAAAGAAATCTTTTAAGTTTAAATTAATTTCAAGGTAAGTGGAATTACAATACCTACTACATACACAACCCTGTAGATAATTGCAAGTATCATATTATTGGTGACATTCATAAAATGAGAATGGCCTGTTTACACTTTAGCTCTCATGTGCCTGTAACTTCTGTAAGAGGAAAAAGAAAAAAGAAAATTTACAGTTTTCCCAGGAGGCAAAGTAATTACAAGGAAAAGTTCTGAAATGTAATTTCACTACTTGCCCTGTACCATGCCAAACACTTGCCAGCTCCACAGTGCTGGTTTCTGCAGCAGCTGAGTGAAATTGGCATTCTGAAGGGCTCAGCGTGTTTAGGGACAGCACCTTGCTGAGCCTGATACTCTATATGAATAGACAAAATCACCAGTGATTGCAATCTCTGAAGGGAAATATTGCCTTCCATTGTATATAGATCTTATCACTTTAAGTGGATGTAATTAGATAAAAATGCGAGTCGATCTAATCAGTCTGGAACGTGCATCGGCCAATTCCTGGCCCAGACTTGGAGCACCAACCCTAAGTTAAAGTACATTATGGAAGCCATTTAGACTGCCTGAATTAGAAGAAAACTATATGTGCAATCATATGAAAGTCTTGATTCTTGAGGTTTCTTTTGGGAAAGCTTTTCCTTGTCAGACTTTCTGTCCCATAATTACACTCCAGTGCAAACATCCAAAGCAACTTCTATTCATGAGCTTATATTAATAACCAAAGAACACTACGGATGCAAATCAGACATGAAACAAAAACATATTCCCAGATACTATGAGATACTGATTCTGCTTCTCTTCTCCTTGTATAATCCTTAAATTCTTCTCATAGCTTTTGCTAGAAGGATTCCACTCTTATCCCCAAAGATAGATTCTCCTGCTTTTATCAGGAAAATATTAACAAATGCTTATTTGAATGTTAAAATTTTCATTACAAGCCATAAATACTGCACACTCAGGCAAAGTCTGATCAGTGCATTTTGGAGGACTGTAGCAGTACAATCAGAAATCAGCTAATGAAACTTGAAGAAATTTCTCCTTTTCTATGGGTTCCTACTCCCAGGCTCCATATACGATTCAGTTAATCCCTAGCATTTGTGCTATTTTTAACTGCACTTCATTTTTTTACTATACAATTAATAGTAGTTTAGTATATACTATATCAAATACTATACCATTAATGCCACGCTAAGAACTAGCAGTTAATCCCAGTAGTATTTCATTTGTACTTTTCTATATCTAAGCCATATTCTGTTTATTAAGAAATTTTTCTCTGGTACAATTTGGTGGAAATTTTCCCACTGCATTCAGTCAGATCAAAATACACTCCAGTATATTTTGGTTTTCTGCATATTTTAACAAAAATTTTATAGAATTCATTGCTTCAATAAAGCGATAAAATTCCATGTGACTTGTTTGGGGACAGGACATTAGCATATATTTGTTTATTTTGTAAATAGTAGACATTTTCCCCAGGACCAGACCTTCACACATGGTAGCAGCCAATAAACAGGCATCTGTTTCTTTTCCTTGTTGATGCTGTATTTTCTTCTTCTTCTTTTTTTTTTTTTTTTAAAATCTGATCACATATGTGTATTTGGACATTTGTATAGTTGAAATGTTATTTACAGTCCTGAGAAATGGTAGTTTCTTCTTCCGTATGATCCAGTTCTTCCACTCAAAAAATGAGCAGCATATGTGTCCCTCTCCTCCTCTCCTGTTTTTACACAACTAAACAAATTTGAAATTTTCATAATAAAGGTATTTAGAAAGAATGTAGTAACATTGCCTACTGTTATGTGAGCCAAGCAGTAAGAGGCTGAATCAATTGCTTCAATGCGAGGGAGCATCACAGTCTGGAGAAATGAGCTCAGTGAACAAGTAGCCATCTAGGCTAATCCACACAAAAAACAACCCAAAACATTCCCTCTGAATTTTAGATCAGGGAATCACTGAAGAGCTTTAACCTTTACTAGCTTCACAGCCTTCTTCTAGCGTCAGGACTAGAAAGGTGATGCTGGTGTCTTCATTCTTGTTCTGCATGAACAATTGTTCTGTATAATACTCCCTCCTGGGTCCTTCAATTCACAGCTCATGGTTTGTACCCGATAGAAGCTGCCAGATCCAGTAGCCCATTTGAGGTGAGGCCACAACTTCCTGCCCGAAGGTCCAACCAGGAGCCAGGCTGAGCATGTATGCCCAGGAGGCACACACGTATGCACGCAGTGTGTACACACATATCTGCATGTATACACAGATATATCTGCACATGTACATGGGTGGCCACACAGACAGAAAACACAGCGCTTACACAAGCAGAGCACAAAAGGCCTGATCCCCTTCCCCTCTCTGTCTGATCAGGATGAAAGCCCATCAGTGGAAAACATGTAAATATCTATGCATATGACCAGTAGGTGCCTCTGGACCCCAGTCTCCCCTGCTGCTGTCACTGGGACATGGGCACCCTGGGGCTGCCACCACAATCTGGCTGCTGATACTCTTAACTGCACACACACACACACACACACACACACACACAGGCACTTCCCCAACCCCTGCCCCCATCACCAGTACAACCAGCTAAGGTGGGGATCAGGCCCAGGGCACTGTCAGAGACAACAGCTTATTTACACATTTTATCCCCTTTTATCCCCTTTCCCTTCTTTTTTTTCACACTTACTTCTCCTCAAGTGACCTTGGTGTCTCCCTTTGCCCCACCTTTGGTTCCTCTCCTAAATATCCCACAATGAGTTACACGCTGAAAATGCCCTTGGCAGCATTTCATGATGGATTCCACAACCTTGGGAGGCAGGAATCCCCCCAAACACCCTGTCTGTAGGGTGAACCAGAGTGGGCATCCCAGGCAGTGTCTCTGGTAGCCCAGAGAGTAGGTGTGCTTGGCTGGCACTGACTAGGTTTCTGGGTTGCCCTGCCTCTCATTGCTCCCTTACTCTTTCATGGTTATGGAGATTAGCCTTAAATCAGATAACATAAGGGTCCCCGTTCGCACAGAAATCATTACTCACTAGGCTGAAGTGAGTATCAGTCTTGGGTCTTACTCTTAGGTGAACCTTGCTGTCACCCAAGAGAAACCTGGGTCTTCTGGCAGCACAGTGATGCCAAATAAAACATCTACCTAACAGCAGAGAGCCTGTGTTTTTTTACTGTGATGTCATCAGGTCTTTGCAGGTAAGTAAAAGACTCTTTGCTCTCATCAGTGCTTTGTGTGCAGGTTAAAGCACAAACCAGAGGCCAGGTCTTCTTCCAGATGTCTGAATCATCAAATCACTGATTTGTGCTCACATCTGTCACCCCATTGCTTTGATGAACTTATGATCTCCAGCACCACATGCAACCAGAGTCTGGATGCTCTCCCAAGAGTTTAGGCTTGCAGCATCCAACCCCCATCAGCAGAAGAAGAGGCTGCACCCAAATTCTTTCCTCTTGGTTGTTAGTCCTTTAACATCTCCACAGAAAGAAGGAAAATAGCACTGCCAGCACACGCTTCACCCATGTGTTTGGAAGAGATCTATCTAGTCATTAAAACATAAATGCTTGCTGGGCTGAGTCCCCATCTGAGAAATACCACTGTACAAATCCTTATGGGCCTTCGTGTGAAACAGTTGCTGTGCTTTAGCTGATGCCAAAAGTCACAAGAAAAAAAAAAACAAACTTGAAATACCTGAGGAATGCTTTACATGTGAAACATGAATATCTGTGAGCTTAAAGCATCTTGAGGGTTAGATGGCAATGTTTTAAAGAGCTGGATTTTGTGTGTCTACCTACAATGGACATTTGAAACAAAGTGATTGAGACACCCTATTTTCCTCTACTTGTAAACCCTGTCTAGTATCTACATTTGCTGTGTGTCTACCTTGTAATCCTGATGGATTCCCTGGATTCTTATCTTTGCAGTCTAAATATAGGCTTCCAAGCAGATGCAGAAACGCCCTGCTCTGAGCTGCAGTCCGGCACATCTGCAGACATGTCTCCGAAGGGAGTGGATAAAACATGTGAACCTGGCAGCCATTCCAAGAGACGACCAGGGCTTCAGACAGTGAGTCATGCAGTGAGTCAACACCTGAACAGGATGTCACCTGTGTTTCTAGAATTGAAGCATAAGAAACTTGAAACCTGTTTTGGTTTTGTTTACTTTACTAGAAGAGGAATACTTTCAACATTTCCAACTATAACGCTGGGCGTCTCCTCGGAAAGAATAAGTGATCTTAGAAGTTCTGCTATGGGAGACTAATACTAAAAAATAAATCACCAATTAACCTGAGCACACAAACAGTTTATGTTATTTCTTCTAGCCAAGGTTCCCAAGACTTTTTGCAGCCATTCAACAAAACTTCCCCACAGCCTTGTTAAAAAAACATTACTTTCCCCAATTTCTGTATAAATAAACAAGCTCAAGCAAGGTTAAAAGACACCAGATAGCACAGGAAAGCTCCGATCCCAAATTACTGCAACGTCTGCATCACTGGAAGAAAGAGTCAATCGGAAAATCCCAATGCTATTTTATAGTCAGAATGTATGAAATTACCGGTCTGTGGATTCATCATTAACATACAGAACTATCTTTCCTCCTAGACAGCAAACCTATGTAATTAACCTGGGGTTCATTTCTCATGCATTTTTAAGAAATAGAAGGCAGGTAAGACGGACTTTGCTCTTTCCCATTAACCAAGCTCTCCTAAGTAAGATGCAATAGGCTGTGTCACAGCTGTGCCTAAGCCCTCTGGAGGAAGAGATAAGATTATTTCACCTGCAGTTTAACAAGCTACTGGTAATGGCTTGGAGATTGTCACTGCAAATGTGATCTAAAATGTGTCAACTCGGACTTCAGTCTTGGTTAAAAGGAGAAAAAATATTTTTCCTGACAAATACCAGGGAAGGAGCAAGCACCTTGGCAGTCATCTGCCTTGGCTGATATGCGTTAACTTATTAAGGTTCAGAAACCTACTAGTTTACCTGAACCATTAGAGACTAAACAACCTAGCACTCTAATTAAAACGCCGGTCTGGATGCTGCCCTTCAGGAGTAATGGTATGTGCAATGTTGGCTTGGTTCTGTCTCATACGGGAGGGAGAGTGATTATGCAAAGTCATGAGTTCACTTTACAGATTAGGAAGAAATATTAATGAATGAGCTTTTAAAAACAAAGAAGTATGTGCAAAGCTTTCCTTGCAGAATAGGCAATCGTACTGTCAGTGCTGAATAAAAGCTTGCCATGTAATAAATGGGTTTATTCGTAGTGGACATTTCTAATGTAATTTTTTTTCTGCATTAAGCTGTATTTACTATTAAAGTATTACAAGAACTTACATCACTTCTATTTTGTAATTGTGCTTTACTGCAGGAAATGAGCCCTGCCATTGGGATGGCACAGGTAGGTCACCTCCGCTCCACCATATTTCAGGATGCTTCAAGACAGAGGTGAACAGGCAGCAGAACAGGGTGCAGGACTCTAGGGGAAGAAGAGGAGAAGGAAGGAGTATCACAGCCTGGGAGCCACCTTGCCCAGGGAAGAGCCATGGAAGACAGGACACCTGTTGGTCTTGCTGCTGTGAGTGGGAGTCCTGAGCTGGCTGTGCAGGACGTGTGGCTCTGACACATGCTGTAATCACCCTTCTGACCCTCCATATCCCACAGATGCTACAGAGGCTGCAAGCCCCACTTCCCTGGGCTCTTACTTAAGCTGTCCACACCACCCTCTGACCTTCCATATGATGTTTGTTTCCACAGAATGTCCAATTCACTTTGTGATGGCAAAATTCACTGTACTTGCACTGCAAAGGAGCTCAACTTGAATGTGCATGATTCTCTATGCATGATCTTTCTTCTCAGCTGCTGTGATGGCATTATCCTGTTCACAAACTTTCCTATACTGAACTAGTCATTAGAATGAAAGAGGGTTTCAGTCTCCCCTGCACTTAGCTTTGATTTCTAGAAAGTGAAAGAAACTTTTTTTTTGGAGCATGCTATAAGTAAGTACCTAAGAAAGCAGGAGGCAAAGGCAAACACTACAGTGAATATGAAATAATGGCTCCCTCTTCCTCCTAATAAATCTACAGAAATATTCCTATATAGGCAGGATGGGATCAGGAGGGTTTGAGGAAGAAGAACAGGTTGAGGAATTTCAGCCTCACAACCAAAAGCCAATTTTGAAGCGGCCTCATGCTGCATAGCAATACCCTTTTGTTTTCTATGCTAGCCAAATGGGTACTAGAGAGGGAAGTGCAAGCAGGCTGTGTCCTATGGTGATCCTCAGGGCATTACACAGCCAGCACTAGGCAGGGGGCCAAGAAATCCATCAGAAGCACTTTGCAAACCCCTCCTTGTTCAACTTACAGTTTTTCTCTTCTTGGAAGATTTTCTACCAGTGGAGGTGATATTTTGCTCTGTCATAGAGGTTTTTTTAAAATAGAACATTACTGCAAAGTTCAATAATCATTCATCCAAAGCTTTCTGACAGCAATCTGCTTCATTCCATGCTTGGGCTCTAACTGATGAACAACGCAATCTAAATTGCCAGAAGCAGATTACAATCAGCAGTTGCTAGAACTCCATTCTCTTAAGGAAAAAATTAACATGATTACTAGCCACTACGTTGTTCCATTCATCTTCTTTCTCTTCCTTATTGAATAATGTTGTGCTGAGGACATATATCATTAGCTCTTACAAGCAAATGAAGACAAACGTCCTATAATGGATTTAAGAACCATCCTTGAACTAGAAGCATGAAGAAGCAGATGAGACACCGAAATGCACTCTGAATTTAAACAGGCACTTTAAAAAATCTCTATTCAGGGCTAATATTATAGGGAAAATTCAATAAAAGGAAAATAGCTCAAAGAGATGTCTCATATGTGGAAATATGCAGAAAAACAGCCACAGACACAAGGAAAGAACAGTCCTGTGAAGACATTTGCCTTCCATTTCAAAACCTCAGATTCTCCCAGGGTTCCTGCATTGCCACTGAATATAATGGCAGTACAGCTGCACCTTCATTTCCCTGCATAAAAAGTTATTTTTAATTCAGACTGAGGACAGCAAAAACAGTGGCAGCCTAAGAATGTTTTCTAATGAAAGGGGAAGACATCAAGTGCTACAACATTTGACTTAAACAAGTCCAGAGAACAACCTCTTTTGACAATAATCAAGAGCCTTCAATAACATTTCACTGCCTAAAACAACAGAATGCCAGGGTAATCTTTGCAAATAAAATATCTGAAGATCTTGCAGGATTTGCCTCTCTGTGGATTATCTGTGGTATGAATTTCACCCTGGTAGCTGCAGTGGTGCCAATCACAATTAGTCCTTGTCCATCTTTGCAGTTAATTTTCTGTCCAGCACCCACTTGCACACAGTGAACTGCAGCAAAGAGCTTTGTGTGTGTAGATGAGGCTGTGTGCAGGCCAGGCTCTGCTGGGTGCTGTGTAGATCTTGTCAACAGCTTTCAAAAGAAAATTCAGTCAGAGCAAGAAATAGCCAAGAAGAGGGAATAATTAGTATGTCAGCCAGACCACTCTGAAAAAGCAGGCTTCCAAAACAAATCTGGCCTGATTTGCATCATCAGGACATGGCTTTGCCCGGAGCAATGTTTGGAACAGCCAGCGTGTTCCTTCTGGAAAATGCATGAGCCAGTGTACTTCCCTGGGAAGAGACAAAAAGGGTGAAGCCACACTCAGCTCTTCCTTCCTGCAAGGCAGCCACATTCCCAGGTCTCTGCCTACAAGACACAGAGATGCTTTGTCTGGGAAGTATCTCCATAAAAAGACAGCTAGATTAGCTCACACTTTTGCCACCACTAGTTTCAGGGCAGCTGACAGAGATTACTGCTCATTTCCATCTTAGAAAAAAAGTGTTCTGAAAGATGCCTCCTTATCTTCATAATGCCACTCACATAAATAGTCAATTGTTCAGACCTTCAAAAGGTCTTTCCAGGTGGACACTGCACACAGCTCCCTTTGCTCTCTGTCCGGAAAGGACTGACTGAGGCATCCAGTCTGTATGAGCTAGCTAAATGAGTTTGCTACACATTACAACAGTAGGTTAATTTTTTTATTTTTGTCTTATACCACATTCTTGCCTTGATCAGATAGGTAATCAAGTCTGTCTGCCTGTCCTAGAGCCAGTTTTCTCTGCATACAGCCCCATATTCCACTCCCACTCACTCCCTTTAACACAATGCAGGGATTTATTACTGTGAAAATATCTTTTCAGAAATTGAACTTGAGTACCAAGAGACAAATTTTACAAAGGGAAGGCAAATGAGAACATTTTAGCAGGTAATAAATGGATGCTCAAGCTCATGAGTTTTCTCAGAAGGGTTCCTTGTCTTGTGGTCAAATGATTTTGGATAGTAATCTGCTAAAAACAATGTGGTGTCTGGCAATGACAGAATTGTTATTGTACAGATAATACTTCAGGCTGTATGAGAGAATGTGGTTTAGTAGGTCATGCCCTTGAGAGGTATTATAAAGGGGAAATATCATTTATAAACCCAAGAATGAGTTTATAAAATACTAATTCATCATGTTCTTCTGCAGTGAGAACACTCATCAATTGGTAATTTTTGATTCTGAGAGCATAATTTTACATCATGTTTGAGCCTAAATTAGTTCACAGCATCTTCTTAACACTTCATATTTTTGTAGACATTACCTGTGTGATTAACTTTGGTGTTTCACAGCAGATAATGTGCCTCATGTCACAGGTCTCCATTGCAGCATCTAGACGCTGTGGGGACATTCTGATGACCAGTTTTTATTGCTGTATGAATCAACTGGTTCCACTGCAACAAAGAGAAGATTCGTGGTAATTGCAAAAGTGCCACATATGAGAATTGCCCAAGACTGGAAATGTCAAAAGCATCATTAGTCCTGAAGGCTATGGCTCACAGATGGAGAGAGCTCTGATGCCATCTACAGAGGACACACAGGAGGGAATGAAATAGGCAGGCAGCTTCTGCATAATTTCAGGCCAAGCAGCATGAGGTTTGGCTTGAAATCCTTTGCATTTCTGGTGTAAACTCCTGAGCCCTCATGTCTGATGCAGAGTGGTCCAACTGACAACTTGTAGTCAAATCTGGCATACAGAACACTTCCATCTGGTCTCTTCCCTGAAGGTGATGCAATAGTCATTCAAGTATGAACGACACTTGAAGACACAGATGTCTCTTCCAGAGGCTATGAATGAGCAGCCACAGCACCGCTGCTGCCACCTCTGGAGGGTGAGAGGCCAAGTCAAAGACCTTCCAGCCATCACTGCCTTCTCCCAATTTCCCTTCCCTGACTACAGCAACAGTGGATCTCCCTGAGACAAGCACAGGGTGTAGCTGATATTGCGCTTGATCCTAAGAAATTGAGGCAGCAACAGTTTCCAGGTGAGAGTAGCTGGAGGAAAAAGAAAAGAAGGATGCCAAAAAATGGTGAGTCTTTAAAACAGCTGAGTGAACAGTTTGCCTGATCAAAACTCCCAGTTCAGGCACACAGGCCAGGGCAAGATTTAAGATGTGTTCTCAAGCAGGTGGATATCCTTGGCACTCAGACATTTCTTAAGTGTCCCCACAGAGCTGCAACCCAGGCTATGGACTGAGGATTTGCTCTCTCCTTTGTCTGGACTCAGCTGTCCAGAAACTATCTTGGCTGTGGAGCACCATATTGCCTTAGCTGAGCATTGCCAGGAGAAACAGACAAGAGAAATAGGGCTAGCACCACCCCAGAGCTCCTGGGGTAGCTCAGAGAGCCTTGATACTGAATGAACTGAGCACAGAGGCAGTATGACATGGGCAGGCAAACAATAAGGCAGAAACACTGTGATGCTACTGGCAACACTGCAGCTGCAGGGTACTGTACCACGAGGAGATGCCACGAGTATCTTCAAGGCTCCTTTACAGAAAGCTGGCAGCTGAAAATGAGTGTGCCTGAAAACAGCCCTGGGCCCAAAAAGACTTTCTTACTACTGACAGCCATCTGAGGAAAAAGGAAGAAAAACTCAAGGATAGAAGGAACTCTTGCTTGTAGGACAGTGTAATTCCCTATTCACATATGATAGCAGTTCAACTCTTCCTAAACTTTCCTCAGGTAAAGAAGGTTTTTCTGTTCCATTAGCAAAGCATTCAGTGCTTGTCAGTGATAATGTGTTTTCCATTAAAATTGGCTGGGGAGGCATTTGGCCTAATCAGCTTTCAGGGTGAATCCTGTCTTGGTTTTTTGCTTTATATGTTCACTGAAGTTTTGAATCTTGCCCTCAGTTTTGGGTTCCAAAGCTTAAGGTTTCTTCAGAATAGCATAATTACATTAATTATATCCTTAAGCCCTTGTGTTCTTCACACTACTGATTTTAGTTTAGCAGGTCATAAAGTGGGTCATAAAGTGAGGGACAGAATGGTCTTGTTCATACACTCCCAAATAATGATCAAATCAATCTCTCCCTAGGTAATTCCTGAAAGGATGTTTCTTTTGTCTTATTGACACCAAAGGGACATGAGGAACAAGAAAGACTCCCTTTCTGTGTTTCTCACTTTATGGCTGAGGAACAGTTTTGGCTGAGAATTGGTTTTTTTTCTAGCACTGTGTGTGGTCAATGCATCTGGCCGCTTTTTAAATACTTCTAGGGAACGTTCCAGCATTTGTGGTAAAAAAATCAAAAGTCAGGTTCGAGTTTTATTTTCCAAAGAGATCACGTAGTGGAGTTCTTTCATAATGAGTATCTATTGTACCAGATGACTGATGGAGCATTAATCAGCTTATCTGATGGCTTCTGTATGCTAGAACAACATTTTTCTCACGCTATGGCTATTGATCCATTACCATCCCATTAGCTTACAGAATTGACTTATGGAGCACTTTAGACATAGGAAAAGTAGATCCTACACAAAAGTGCCCTCTATTTTTATTCATACACAAGAGCTAAATTCTCAAGCCACTACTGATATACAAGAAACAGTAACTCGTCTGCCACTTAGCCTGGTGGGTGTGTCACACATCTTCATCTCCCCATGGAGCTGGAGCTTACCTGAAATGGAATCTCCATTGCTTGCAGTAGTTCTGTCCATTTGATAGTAACAGATCAATTTGCTGTAGGATGTCTAAGCACAGTATATTCCAACTTTAACAATATTTACAGTTCTCAGCAAGCTGCTTTCAGTACCAACATCCAGTGCCTCTGTTCCCTGTCAGTTCCCACTTTGGCAATCACAACGATAAAAATTGTCTAGGGAAGAATTTTTTTACACAGCCTACTTTGGACAAATAATATGGGAAGGAAAAAGGTTGATGAGCCTCAGAAATTTTCCAGATGCTACTTTACTCACCTTCTTTTTCACAACTGGACTGTACATACTCTCACTGAAAACAAACTGAAAAAATTCCACTGATGTCCCAGGAAGATGTTCAATCCCCATAGCTCATATTTGACAACAAGGACCTGAATAAACACCAGGTCTTTCACAAGTAGGACTGGCTTTGAGAAGAGGTGAAGTAGATAATCACAGAAAAATCCACACTGGCTCAGCAGCAGTGGCAAAGTGTCTCTTACGTGGCCCTATTTGCTCTGATAGTTCGGAGCGTAGAGAACCAACGAGCCTAACACCTGGAGGTGGTAAGAGACAATTCAAGGTGCCAAGTTCCTGTAAGAACCCATACATTTGTGGGGGCCTCTGTTATAACCCAAGGTTTCTTCAGTTGCTTAACAGAGTTTGATGCATTTATTATGAATTCTGTCTCAGAGTGAGAAATTCTTTTATATTTATCTGTCTAATCTTTGTGTTTCACGCTTGGCTAGACAGACTTAACAGACAACTGTGAGTGTTGGCAGACTTCTAGGGATATCAGCTGAGTTTTTAATAATCTTCCTAATACATATTTTAAAAATAATATATGTAACTGTATTAATGCAATGTAATAATAAATATGTATACAGTAACTGCATACCATGCAGCAAAGTATTAGACCAAAATTACACACTCTAAATTCTTTATCCAGCTTAACTCTTTTATGACTTGGCTAAAACTGGAAGGAGGGTTTATTTTTGTTTTGAACAGTGGCTCACTGTACTCTTGTATTTACAGTTGCTGTTCAATACCCCGTTGCACCGGATAACCCAAACCAGGCAAAGGTTATTTGAGAAACTATTACATGACTGTAATGATAATACCCAGGACTCAGTTGGTGGGTTTTTGATTGTTATTGCCTTCTTTTGTACACTTTTTTGTCTTTCTGAGAAGTGCACAGAAGACATTTTTTGTCCAACATACAAAATAAATGCTTGTCAAATGCTTGTATACTCAGACAATCAAAATTTCAGCTATGTTTGTAACTTTAGTAGCATTAATGTAAGTCTCTTGTCTTTAAAATATTACCAGTTCAGTCCATTGGACAGTCTCCTTGACTAAGAGCCTTCTGCTGTAGTGTTTTAATTTCCTAAGAATGCCACTATACAGCATTTGCATTTCTGCTCACACAGGAGTGCAGTTTCCTAATGGCATACATAAACCATTGCATTCTTTAGATTTACACTCCATAATTATGAGAAGACCTAAGTTTCACAGCTATTTTAATGGTGCAATTTTTTGAAGTAATATTCTGCTTACTTTTATCATCTGCAGCATATTCTGTGATTCTGTGGTATAATACTGAAATCAGAGGAAACTGGAAAATGTGTTTTTTCAATTCAAAAAAGAATTAAAATAGTTTTAAAGACTTCTTTCAAAAGCTAGAAGGTAGAGAGTAAAATACATTATTCAATTCTGATTTTCTGCTCATATCATTTTGTGCATCACAACGTATTACCAGAAACTAGCTGAAATTTGCCGTAGTGATTTCACTTGCTGCAATAAGTATTTTGTTCATAGACACAGAGTAGGCTGCTTTTCTGGATTCTGTTGGACAAGACCTGCACATTGTTTGATCTGTGTTCAGTATCATATAGACCTAAGTGTTACAAAAATCTTTCAGGTTTGCCATCTTTATCTCTGATGTGCTGGAATTTGTTCAGACTTCTGCTCAGCAGCACAGAAATTATTTGTTTGAGGAGTGTGACTATATTACCATGAGTTACTGAGCATTGATCCGCTTTGAAATAGACAAGGCAACACTCAATAATAAAGAGAGTACATCACTCTCTTCTAAGCTGACTTGCTATTCTTTTTTAAAGCTTGTAATGTTTCACAGTATTTAAAATAAAAAGATCACATCTTCTCACCACATATCCATTTAAACTTTTTAATAAATACAAAGGATAATAAATGATAAGAAATAGGAACGAATATCTTTATTGTTATAAAAAGTTTATTTTAACACTAACTAAAAAAAAAAAAAATTGCACAATTATGCTTTCTTTCTAAAATAATGGGGTCCCTCCAGATCAGAAATATTCTGCTCTGACTCTCTCAGATGTTTAAGTGATCTGTTAGATGAAGCCTCTTTGACTAATAGCTCATTGAATTCAGTGGCAGAATGTAAACTTTTCAAAAAGTGCAATGTAGCTAACATAAAATACTATTTTGGTTTTTTTTGGGGGGGAGATTGGTTTTGTTTTGTTTTGTTTGCATTCAAATGGATACATTACTAGTTTTAGAGTAAATGGAATGCCTAATATGAGGAGCTGCGTTCTGTTGGGCCAAGGAAATCAAGGTTGGCTTAGCTTCCACTTGATAGCTACCTTTGGTTAGAGCAATTCCTGTGGCTGGGCATAGTTTGAGTTCAAAGAGCCATTCTGCTTCAGGACAATGGAACCAACATCATCCAGAGGAGTCCTCTAAATCTTCTGAGCCCAGAAATGGTGGGACTTTGATTTTTCAGTCACTTGTCCCTACTCAGTTCAGTGCAACATGAATAACATTGAATATTCACTGGGGACAAAGGGTCTTGTCTCTCCCTTGCACTATGTCTGTCTGAGTGGCAGGGGTGGGGGTTTCCCATGCTTGTGGAATCTATTGCCACATCACCACACAGGATGGTGATGTGGATTACAGGTAATGTTAGGCAGTATCACTGGCTTTAAGGGCAGCTCAAAGTGAACAGAGTGACCAGGACTTCAGGTGCAGATGGGGGATACACATGGGCAGCCATAACTAACCATTCAGCTAAGGTAAGAGGATGAATGAGCCCTGAATAGGTGAGGATTACAGAAGGATAAAGACACCTAAATATAATGAAACAACTAAAGATATCTGTGCCGTCTTGTTGGGGTTAATAGAAGGACAGCAAGTAAACCAGGATAAGAGAGAGAAGAGAGTGTGAGAAGAGGGAAAAGCTTTGTCTTGCTTTATTTTCTGGATACCAAAAGGAAATAATGCAGTATTCTTTTCTTTTCTCTGTGGTTGTGAATGGGAGAGGGAAGTAAGAAGACAGCCTGCTCAGCAACAGAAAGCAACTCTAGTTTTGTTCTTTATCAGTTCTGGTGGGAGGAAGGGAGCTGATGAGGGAGCAGAGCAGATTTTATTTGCACGTCAGCTGAAGGAGTGGTGAGCAGTGTGGGAGGACATTAAGAGCTTTTGTAAGTTTCTGAGATGAAGAGAGTTGTGAAAACTGAAAATTTAGTCACTTCATTTGATTATTAGTGTGTGTGGCATAGAAAAAACCAAAAATCTTCCATTTTATTGGACAAGGGATTTTCAGAGAGAAACACAATACGTAGTATTTATTAATGTTGTCATGTCATTGTGTTTATTGTACTTCCTGTATTTTAAGTTTGCAAGATGAGAGGCTTACGTAGTGGCAAAATTATGTTCCCTGTCTTATCTTCAATACGTTTACTGTCAATGACTGATATTTTGTTGGCTTTCTGGGGGGCTGGTACCGAACACCAGGTCAATGATTTCTATAAACTGACCACAATGTTTCCAAAATCACTTTCCTGAGCTGGAACAACCAGTCCTGAATTCTGCATGTAGGTGCACTTCAGATTCTTCTTCTCTAGATGCACTTCTTTTCATTTAGTTAGAGTGAAACTACTTAGATATCTTTGTGTCCACTCAGTTTAGTGAACTTCTGGAGTTCCTCACTGCCTACTGCAAGAACTCAGTATCTTCCTCGAAGTTGAGGATTTTGCTGCATTTCACTTTCCAGATCACTGTCGAAGAAGATAAATAAATCTGGTCCCATACCAGTCCCTAGTGAACTCAATTGCCAATATTTTTCCAACCTGGACAGCATTAGGCCAGGGAGACAGGACATCCCTTCACCCCAGCCATGCTGGCACTTTTTCAATAGGCAGTGTATTCAGCAGTTACTTCCTTTACTATAGATCTTTTCTACCATTTTCCCATGAGTCAGACTCACTGCTCAGTAGCTCTCAGGTTCCCCTTCTTCCCCTTCCAGCACTTGCTGTAGATAGCCAATAGTCCTGCAATTTTATGTCTCGTTTCCATCTGAACTCTGGGGTGAATGTCATCGGATCCAGTTGACTTATTAAAAATTAACTCTTTTGATTAGTCTAAATACTTTCAGTATACCTGCTCCAAATCAAACTATCACATCTGAGCTCTCTGCTATAAAGGTTTTATAGGTTATAGGAGTCTTACCAAGACTGAAACAAAGAATCTACAGAGTTTCTCTGTTGTGGTTCTTTTCCCCCCAGTTGCTCCTTATTTCCAGTTCTCAGACAGTTTTACCATTTTCAGCCCAGGCTTCCTACTTGTCTAGATAAGGCTGCTTGACAGCGAGGAGTAAGAAACATGCAGCACCTTCCAGAGTACTATCTCCTCTTCTCCTGTGCAAATGTTCAAGTTATGGAAAACATCAGTGGTATCACCTTGCCTGGAGTCCAAGAAAATGTTCATTTTATACCCTATTCATCTTTACTATGACACTCACAATTTTACTGGCATCTACCACACTGGATCTCAGTGGGATGCTTCTGGCTGAATTGCCTTGTCTTTAAAGCAAATCCTTTCCTTTCATACATTTGAGCATCCTTATCCTTCTCTGGGCCTTCACTTGGAAATTTTGTTTTCTTGCCTGGTTTTCTGCAATTTGAAATAATTTTTGTCTGGAGTATGGAGTGTAAAGTAGGGCATCCTGCAAACCTGTTCATTTTCTTCCCCACAGCTCCAAGTCTGTAACAAACTCTGGTGTGGTGATGTGCAACTCTTTTAAATCATGTATACCTGTTTCCACTCCACATTCAAAAAGCATTCCATATTTTAATCTTAGTTTTCTGGGAATAAATACTGCATGTATGCTATGGACAGTGCCCATCATAGTTATTCACATACAGTTAAATTTTATACCTGAACTAAGTTAGATGCTCACCATCTGTCAGGAAAGAAACCCATCTGAAAGCAAACTCTAAATGAAAAGGGAGCACTTTTTCATTGGATCAACAAACCAAATCAGCTTATTGTGCTGTGAGGCACATTAGAGCGAGAGAGTTATGCAGGTGCAAGCATGGGAAGAAAGGGCAGGTGCAGCCTTCTGAGAAGCAATGAGCCGTGAGGATGGCCAGACTATACCTGACCTGCACACTGACTCACTACAGGTGGGACAGACACAGCCACAGATGGGTTGCAGAGCTGAGCTGAATATCTGCTGAATCCTGGTGCACTTTGGACAAGTTGGGTTTACCATACATTTGCATAGCAGCTGTATTGAATGTCTATGTTCTGGTGCTAGTATCAGAGAACTGCAAGGGTGGCCTCTGTGAGAAGAAACCAGGATCTGCCCCTGCATTAGGTGGAGATAGTTCTAGATGGCTCCAAAACTGAGCCACTTCATGACACACAGCTGAGTCTGCCAACCAAGCTGGTGGCATCTCTGCTAAAACCTATTTAAGGAGGGGTTGGAAACCTGCAGAGCAGCAGAGTGAGAGAGGAATGAGGAAAAGTGCAAGAAACAACCCTGGAGACATCAAAATCAGAAAAAAAGGAGAGAAGGAGGTGCAGATTTCCTTGTGGTTCATGGAATATGATGTAGCAGTAGTTATTCACGTTGAAGCCCATGGAGTTCCCCATGTCCCAGTTGGTGGATGTACCCTTGAGGGAAGATGCAGTTCATGGAGAACCTATGTAGAAGCAGTTTCCTGGAAGCAGCTGTGGCACCCACAATAGAACAGTCTGTTTTTGAAGGACTGTGCCCTATGGAAAGGACTCTCACTGGAGCAGCAGGAAAGTGTGAGGAGGAAGAAGCAGCAGAGAGGATAAGTAATACACTGCTTGCAACCTGCCATTCTCCATCCACCTTTCCCACCTGGGGGAGGAGGACGTAGAACAAATAGAAGAGTTGGGAAAAAGGGATCGAAGTTGGACCTGGGAAGAAGGTCTGGAGCGGAGGAGGAAGTGTTTTGGTTTTGTCTTTCTCTCTCATTACCCTACTTTTCTTCTCTCTCTCTCTTTTTTTTTTTTTTTTAAATAGGTAATAAATTATATTCATCTTCTCCAAGTCCAAGCTATTTTGCCTGAGACAGTGACTGGCAAGTGATTTCCCTGTCTTTATCTCTATCCATGAGCTTTTTCACCTTATGTCATGTTGAGGAGGCAGAGTGAGAGAGCAGCTAGTCGCGTGTCTGGCAGCCAGCCAAGGTCAATGAGTCATTTGCATTTGTGATATTTCACGTATTACAGAAACCATATACTGCGTATCATTTCATATGCAAAGTAGAAGTAGAGAGTACTCATTTGGTTGATGAGAAGCTCAATATGAGCTGGCAGTGGGTACAAGCAGCCCAGAAGGCCCAACATACTGTGGGCTGCACGGCCAGCAGGTCGAGGGAGGTGATTGTTCCGCTGCAGTTCACTCCTGTGAGAACCTTCCTGGAATAATGCATCCAGCTCTGGGGTCCCAAGCATAAAAAGGATATGGCCCTGCAGGATTGAGTCCAGATGAGGGCCATGAAGAAGATCAGAGGGCTGGAGCACTTCTCCTATGAAGACAGGCTGAGCCAGTTTTGGTTATTCAGCTTAGAGAAGCGAAGGTTCCAAAAAGACCTTAGAGCAGCTTTCCAGTACCTAAAGGGGGCCTACAGGAGATCGGGAGAGGGACTTTTACAAGGGCATGTAGTGATAGCACAAGGCCAATGACTTTAAAATGAAAGAGACTAGGTTTAGATTAGATATTAGGAAGAAATTCTTCTCTGTGAGAATGGTGAGAAACTGGAGGAGGTTGTACGGGGAAACTGGTGGTTGCCCCATTCCTAGCAGTGTTCCAGGCCAGGTTGGTTGGAGGTCTAAGCAACCGAATCTTCTGGAAGGTGTGCCTTCCCAAAACAGAGGAGTTGGAACTAGAAGATCTTTAAAGGTTCCTTCCAACCCAAACCATTCTATGATTCTGTGATTTCTTGTGGCTGCCCAGTGTCTGGGGAACTCAATCAGAGAGGTAAGATCTAGTCACACTGTTAGAAATCTGGTAATCCTAGGAGAAATATGGTCATGGTATAAAAAGCACAGAAAAACATAGCAAATTATTACAACAAATGTTGGAGCTGGTCAGTGTGTACCAAACAATAAACAAGAAAACATAAGATTTGATTTAGAAAAGAAGGTGATGTAAAGAATCATCCCCAGTCATGGACATGGGAACCACAAGCACTGTGCAGTGAGTCTTTCTTCCCTCTCCTTGCATTCACAGTTGCAGTCAGTCTCATCTGCTGAGATATCCACTCTGCAGCACTGATGGACATGTTTCCCTGGGGAGCACCAAGAATGGGCTGGCAAATTTATAGGCGCTGTGGTTGGACGTGGGAGCCCAGGGATGCAATATAACCCTGTCCCTGCACAGTGATTCAAGGGTCCCTCTGCAAGTATTCAGAGGAGAGTGTATCAGACACAGCCCACATGGCCCTGATAGCATGGAGTAGAAATATTTGAGAAAGAGGTGGTTTCTTGGATCTTACAGAGTTCTTCATTCAAGAAATTGTGATAACTTTATTATTACAGAGTTTGCAGAAAATTTGGACTCAGTCCAAAACGCATTTGGCTTTTTTCCAGCCAGAGAGATTATTGCACTTTCATTGTAGTTATGAGTGTGATAGAGTCTTGCTAGTTTTAAGTCTTTGCTGTTTCCCTCTCTTCCTAGTTTTATGTTTGTGCAGCTGTAATAAGAACAATAACAAGCTCCTTAAAAAGCTGCAGTTAGGTAGGAACATTCCCTTCACAATTCTGCAGTTTGTTCTTCGGTTCAGCTACTACAGAACATAGGCTTAAAAGTACATGATGATACAATAACTGCAAAGCATCATTTCAAACAGACAAATGAAAGAATGATTTAGCTCTGTGAAATCATTGTGTTTAGGAGAAAAGAGCTAACAACAGTAATACGAAACTGCAGGTGCTGAATCTGCATTGTTTGGGTGAAATGCCAACAAACCTTAGATCCATTCACATATCCATTGTACTTCCTCAAGATAGTGAAAAAATTCTCACACATTTCAGTCTGAACTGGATTAGACTTGGCCATCTCAAATTTATGACAGGTAATTAACACACCATGCAAAAGGATGAATTTGCAGTATACTGTCTTGTACCTTTTTGTTTGTTTGTTTTAAAGGCACAATGCTTTGAAATTTGTAATTATTCCTTCGTTTCTCACTCATTTGAGTAGCTGAGTACACAATAGTTAGTGTAAGATTATTTGGATTGCTGATTGCTTTATTACTAACATTGAAGAATCAGTACAACTCCACTATTCTGATGATCATGCTCTCTCTGGAAACCTGTTTCAAATTAACTTCCTCTCTTCTAATATAAGGCTTAAAAAATGAGATAGTAAAGCCAAGCATTCACAAGGCTGTAAGATGTCCCAGTTAGGGCTCCTCATGCAATGTCAGTTTGTTCTTGTTTGTGTATAAGTGTTATGATATCATATTTAATTTTAAATTAGTTGCAAGATATTCCAGATTCACAAAGGGAACAGGAGATACTCTGGAACAAATCTGGAGCCTGTGAGGGTGAGAGATTGTAGGCTGCTTCCTTTAAAAAATGCCAATACAAGGAAAAGCAGAATGTGAAGTTAAGACTAGATAGTTGAGTGCTTTTCTGGGGGACCCAACCTCCCTTAGCCACAGACTGCTTCTGTGATTCTTGACACTCTTACACGTAATCTGCTGTCGTCGCCAATAAGTGAGCCTCATGTTTTGAAAAGTAAGAGTCCTGATTTTTATTTTTTTTTACAATAGAAATTGGCATGTGTTTTGTTGGTTTTCATTTCTCTGACTCTGCTTATATAATGTAACAGCCTCATTGTGGAGATAACTACAATAATGGTTTTGAATTACTTAGTAATTCTATTAACAGCAATCCTGAAACCTCTGTAAAGGAAGTGAGATTTCTTTTTAATCCAACATGGGCTGAGGTGGGAAAGTACTGAAAAATGGAAGTACAGTTTCATATTATTAAAGACAATTACAAAGTCTGTGCATTGAAGGAGCAAATTAAAATTGCACAGAGATCCTCATTTCTGTCATCATACAGGTTCTAAACATGTGAATTTATAATATTTTCTGTATTTTAATGCCCCAGTTCTGAGTCTTATTTTTAACTTTCATTCTCAGTGCTCATTTAATCACTTAAACTTCTGAAAAAGCATATAGAAAAAATAATAACATATGTTAGGACAAATCACAAGTTTGGAAATTGTTTTCCATTACCAAGATATATACGTTAGGTATTACAGTGTCTTTCCTTCTCGTTTCTTTTGCCATCCTTCAAAAGCTTTTCTGCCATTCAGAATGTCAATCTTTTGGCTTCCTTATTCCTTCCTAGCTTCCAAAGACTCTGAATCAACTTACACATACCAGTATTTCATTTTGCTGCATTATAAAAAAATTATGCTTCACTTCCAGAGCTGAGAATATTTTGAGATTTAAAATGGAGTCACGCTTTGCCAAGCCTAGCAAATGATGCTTTCCCAGCTCTAACTTCTGTGTCAGATTCACCACTTGTTTAGCGGTGCTTCTCAACAAATTCAACCATTATGGGCCCTGAGCATCTAAAATTTAAAAAAATAAGATACTGAAAAGGCTGTATGTCCACTAAAAATGCTGTATAATCTAAATAGCTAATACAAGCCACCATGCATGAAGTCATGAGAGATGGCATGAGAGGCTGAAGGAGTTCTACCTATTAGGATACAGAGTGGTAGAGGATGCAGAGTCTTGCTAAGCTTCTGTCCCCACAACACGCTGCAAGGAAGAATCCCTACCTGTATCTGCACAATTATTGATCTTCGGATATACTTGCACCTATTTTCTCCACTGTCATGCTACACTAGAATCATCTGAAAGACTTCTCTCTGTAGGAGACAGGTAGTGAAATTTTATACAGGAAACCTTTCCTTTGGGCTTCCTTTGGGACTGGTAACTCACAAAATTGTAATGTTGTTCTAACGTAATGAGAGTCAAAATATTCTTGTCGAAGAAACATTTTTATGTAATACTGCTACTTCCCTCATCCTGAGCAGCTAGCCAAAAATGGTAGTCATTGGCTACTTATGTAGAAGCAAAAGTAGTTGGCAATGTGTTTCTTTGTTGATGTTCTCTTTATTTTTAAACATGCACCAAGCTCCATATCTTTGCACTGAGGAAGATGAAAGAAATAAAAATAGATTATTCATTAATTTTGAGTTTTCCTTCACTCTAAGCACACCCCTAAAAGCCCATTCGTTTGTTTCTAGCTGGAGTCATGCCTTAGAGCTAGGGTTACCTTTTGGCCTCTGATAACTTCACTGTTTCACCATATTCCTCCTCCCCTTGCACAGTCTCAGCACCACCAATCTGTCTTCTCTTAATGGCACCCAGATGAAACCCTTCTGTATGCAGTTAGATTTTTGAGTTCCGGTAAATAAAACTGATGACAGGCATCCTGGTTTTGACTGAGAGTTGACAGAGATTAATCCAGCACATCACATAAATTAGCACAAGCTATCTAAAAAGTTTCAAAGTGTGATGTGCCAAGCTTGCATTCATCTTACAGTAAATGCAAAAATCACGGCACTAAAAATACACTTTACTAGCATGAAGATTTTGCTTTTGTCATAGTCATTAGATCACAAAGACACTTCAGTTCCCAAATAATACTGCTTTTAAGTTTCTGTGTCACAGAAGTAATAATTTTTAAAAGCCAGTCAAGTAAAAAAACTTAATTTTCCAGAGTAATTAGCCAAGCAGCTATATCTGAGATGAGCGATTGAATTAGAAATTGAATTATTCGGTGCTTTTTTATACTGATACAAAAAAAAAAAAAAAAAGGATTTGGTCCAGTTTTGAAAGCCTGGGGCTTTGGTTGACATTTTTATCAAGACAACTTCAGGAGCAAAGGATTCCTTTCAGGCAAACAAATTTTTTTTTGAGTAGCTGTTATCACACTTCAGGTAGTGAATGTTGTATGCCATGATGCTGCATGTGAGTGGCTGCTAGAGATGTGGAAGTAGCCTTTAAAAGTTCTCTGACTGCAGTGTTGCTTGTTTTTGAAATCAATTAAGGAGCAGTAGTAAAGAGCAAGGTCAGGATTAATTTTTTTTCTGTAGATTTCTGAGAAGGTGAGATGGTGTCAGACTCTTACACTCTGCTCATGAAACGATTACAGTCCCATTGTTTGTCATCCCTTGAGAAAGCAGTCAGCTCCAATCCAGCAGGGCAGAATTGAGTTCCTCTGCTAGTGCTCCTTCTGCAACCACAGAAGGATACAGAAAAAAAAGAAAATACTCTTTCCAAGTATAACAGTGCAAACATTTACTTGAATGTTGCAAAATTTGGACAGCCACCCTTACATTTCATCTCTGTTATTCTAGGCTCCTAACTGAAGTGCCTAACTTGTTGCTTAGGGTATTACTTTATCGCAAGTGGGAGAGATATCTTTAAAGATTGACTCAGCCAAGACAGCTGCAGGTGCCTATCTCTATTTATTGATTAGAGAAGCTTTTGTTGGACAAGTCAGTTAAAGGCCCAAAGCCTTTTTTTGAAACATGTTTATTATTTCCTGAGGTGTCACAGGGCTGATGGAACTTCATGTTGTTCACACAGATGAGTGCCTGAAGATATTAGACCCCACCTCTGCTTATTATTTTGCATAGTAGCACTTTTCTAGGGATATAGGACAGCTTATTCTTGGTCCTGAGTCAATATTACAAACAAAGATTATTATATTGTATACGTAAAAAAGATTTACTGTAACTATGCTATTCCATCCAGTCTCATAGCATTAAGCATTATTCTTTCAGATTATGCAAATCTGTATGTTACAGTTATTTTGCATAGCAAGTCATATACACAGAAATTACAGATAGACATAGAATATTGACATTTTGCTTTAAACTAAAGACAGAAACTGCTATGTAAGATTAGTTATCTAAACTATACTCCAACATCATGCATTGTAATGAACATTTAGAAAGTGGCTTGATACTTTCTTATGATCTGTACAGAGCCAAACGCACCATTGGTACAAGACAGTTCACTTTCATTTGTTTCATAAGCATTTTGTTCATTTGCCTGTAAACCAGTAAATATAGTCAAGGAATTTCAAAATGTTGGGACCACCAGCAGAGCAGAACATGAACACATTTGTCTCATACCCCCATCATATATGAAAACTTGAATATTTTCCATAGCATAGTCATACCACTCCATGATATGTTTATAATTTAATGTGCATAAGAGTTGCCACTAAAAAGTCTCTCTTTGTAATTCTTTTTCAATAACCACCTCAGATACCATAATAGCTTCCTTTATTTTAAGGAAGAAATGAAAGTACAGAGGTATTTCCTGTGCAAATGGGATCTCCTTTATTCTGAACTTCGTGTTATTTTTCTCCTATGGACTGTGTGACACAGAAACCTTTGGCACACCTGGAGATTTGCTTGCTGTTCATAATGTTTCTCTTGGTAAGCTGAAAGCCTTAACCATTTTAGTAATTAAGAAAATAATAAGAAATAAGAGGCAACACTGTAATTACAGTAAATCAGTGCATGTACACAGAACTACACATCATCCTTGGTGTGAAACATAAAGAGCAGGCCACAATCTAAAACTTTCTGTGGTGACTGTGTTTGGAGGAACACAAAGAGAATACACTCATCTGAAAGCAATCCAGACTCATCCAAAGAGCAATAGAGAGATGGACAAATTAGCTACTGAGTCACAGAGGGCGGGCTTTGTGACTGTGGCCATTATCAGTGAACACACTGAAAGGCCAAGAGCAAGGCAGATTTGATTGCCTGGGTCTTCCCAGTACATTGATGAAATAGGTGGGTCTAACAAAAGCGGCTCATCTGCCATCCAATTTTGTGGTTTTACTTGGGGAGCAAGCTTAGGCAGCAAGCTGCCAGAAATAACTATGGCTCAGAAACAGTGCTAAGAAAATACAGAAACACACATATAGAAACAGAATAGATATGATCATCCCACTTCAAAAGTGCAGTTAAACTCCTTTTTATTTTCTTAGTCTGTTGCTCATCTGAATGAAGAAAGGCTCATAATGACTAAAAGAGGTTGTAATACAGACTGCTGTAATTAGTCCTGCAAAATAAATCAGGTGGATTTCATCTAGCTCCCTAGAGAGGAACATCTTCATCACAAAATAAATCATCACTGCTCCTGCCACTAACCAGCATCTGTGCTGGCATTTTCAGCATGTGAGACACATGCAGTTTCAGGATTCGTTCACTTTCATCTGGGGTAAACAGAGGCCTTCAAATTCCAGGCCTGTTGATGTGACATATTTTATAGACATTATATTTTGTATGCACTATTTTTTAAGAAAGAATATGTCAGAATATAAAGTTCTTAGTATATTCTATGTATGTAGGCAGGAATCCTATTCTATTGCTTAAATATGACAGTGCCTGGTATGAAATGGTGTCATTATTTGGGATCCATTTTATGCTTTTGAGATTTCATTTAAGATGACTACAGTCCATTTAATCAGCCATTAAATTGGTATTTCTGCCCTTACTAGGAAAACTCAAGAGATCACTAATTCAAATGATTGAATACACTGAAATGAAAATAATGAACTGCTGTCCTCAGGAACAAATACAAGTGGACTTGTGTAGGCTGTGTCTGAGAAGTGGTCTCTGCAAGGCTACTCGTTAGCAGCTTAGAGCATTCCTTTCTCAAACTAGGTGTTACAAGGCCTTTCTACAATAAAATTTTAAATGCTCCATATGATGCACCAAAATAAGGATGGAGAAATGCAGTACATAACAAATGCATAACAAAAAAGATCTGTACGCACTTAGGCAATTTACTTGATTTATCATATTTCTCATGATTTCTATGGAAAAAAATATAACATTTTAATGCAAGAACTTGAGAAATAATTCTTAATTTGCCATGTTTCATCTACTTGTCAGGGTAAAATTCCTAGAGATTTAGATCAGCACCAGCTTCTAGCTCTCAAAAGCAAAATGTCTCATGTTTCCTAGTGTTATTGTATCATTGCAAAAGAAATCTGGGGAAAAAATTACTCCCCACCCACAAAACAAAACAAAACAAAACAAACCACAACAAGACCAAAAAACCAACCAAACAAAAACAAATGAGTTTGTGAATTAAATGCACTTATTTGAGTCTATAAAACTTTGTCCTCACAGGAAAAATATTATGCATTCAAGTAAATATCAAACCCCCCCAATCTTTTCCTGGAGATAAAAAATCATGTGAAAACTTTATAATATTTACTTTATCCATATCCTTATCTTTATTTTTACAGTATCAACCTTGTGTTCCCAAAAGCAGGTTTCATTTTCACAGGCGCTTGTGAAGCACACAGTTTCCAGCAGTTAAATATTTAATAAGAAATGTCAAGGCTACAGTATTAAATGCTGTCACCTGCTACCACCATATTAATATTGTTCTCATCAAGTAGTAATTTCAAAAAATTAATTAGATACCTT
Organism: Grallaria varia; assembly: GCA_013396735.1. Lineage (NCBI taxonomy): Eukaryota > Metazoa > Chordata > Aves > Passeriformes > Formicariidae > Grallaria > Grallaria varia. The sequence continues at coordinate 173,181 of VWZG01012842.1, read as the reverse complement.
TTTTCCCTCAAGGCCTTAGCTTGAAGATCTAAAAGGCACAGTAGCATTTGAAGAACTAATTTATTTTTTAACCTGTAGACTAAAGTGAAAAGTGAGAGAGTTATCTCACACGGGTCTGTGTTTACATCAATAAAATCCTCAGCTGATCATATGATCTTCAACTGGCAGTTTCTGTTTGGCTCGGGATGGGGATCAGAACAGCTTACAAGCTCTACATCTTGTCTGAAGTGCTTTGGCAATACAAAGTGGAAAAACCTGTACCTCTACAGACCTTCATACTTCAAGCCACCGCAGTTAGGGTTGAATTGATATTGCTTCATAGTTTCCTTTATGCATATAACGGGGAAAATAATATGGTATTTACCAATGTTGCAACAGCTATGCCTTGCAACAGAAGAAGTTCTCTCCAAGTGCGTGTCAGTAAAAAGGGAGAAGTAAGAAGCAGTAAGTATATTAGCTTGCCATATGACCCTCTGATGGACTTTTTACAAGGACATGTAGTGGCAGGACAAAGGAAAGTGGCTTTATACTGAAAGAGAGAAAAATTAGATTACATATCAGAAATCCTTTACAGTGAAGGTGGTGAGGTACTGGAACAGGTTGCCCAGAGAAGTCTTGGATGCCCCAACCCTGGAAGTGCTCAGAGCCAAGTTGGATGGGATTTTGAGCAACCATGTTTTGTGAGGGGTGTCCCTGCCCATGGTAGGGGGATTGGAACTAGATGAGCTTTAAAGGTCCCTTCCAATCCAAACCATTCTACAATTCTACCATTGCTCAGCTTACTCAAAACTCACCCTTCTACACAATGGGAATTATTACAGGGCAATATATTGCACCATGCTCATGTGTGTGCCGCCTGCTCAAACTCAGGAAACTCTGTGGGCAGGTTTGGTGGTTTGCTGGCATATAAAGAAAACAAAATTACTTCTAGTTTTTAGCGGCTAGTGCAGCACTAGCCTCTCCATCTTTGTTGAGCATTGAAGCCTAATGTTTTGTTTTGTTTGTTGAGTTGGTACCTGACTTACGGGTTTACATTTTGTTCCTTGCTCTGTGCTGCATGAGAGAGCTTTCAAAGCACGGGGATAAAAGGATAGCACCGTGTCCTTATAGGAAGAAGATTTCTGCTAGGGAGAGTTTTCCACACATTCACTATTAAGCACATCAGGCAGATAGACACGGCAGTGCCTCTTCACACACCACATTTTCTATTCTGATCATGCGGCAAATGTACATCTTGGTTAGACAGGCTGAGCCAGAGGTCATGCTGTACTACCTCAGGATTTAATGAAGTAACAATTCATGCATAGCCATTAATTCTGAATCTGTAACTGTGAAGTTTTACATAGGGTTTACCAGGGCATGAGTCTGAGATGAGAATACTTTTCTTCCTTAGCGGTGAGCACCCTGGCCCTCTGATTTCAAGCCCTCTTGAAGCCTTTGGAAGGCATGCTGCAGGCATGGGAAGACAGTATCTCATTCTGTAGGTGAGCTCAATGAAGTCAGAGAAGGACTGTAATATTTCCAAACCTGCCTACTACTCCTGCAGTCTTCTTTCAGACTAACACAGCTCATAATGAAGCCTAATGTATCCTAGACTCATTAAATCTGTTGTGCATGTACAGGTTGAACATTACAAATGAATTGATTGAGGTTCTTAGTTTATTTCACAGAGCTCAGAAACTATTTATACAGTGAACAAGCTAAACTGTGAATAGAAAGCCCGAGGGAATATATTGGACTGAAAACCCATGTCAAACGAGTACAGTGTAACTAATCTTCTACAGGAATCTCTGAGCTCTCCAGCTGCGCCAAATTGACATGCACTTAACTCTTTATGTATTAAATGCCTTTCCGGCTGTGTTTCCCTGACTGGATAGGTGGTCAAAAAGAGAGCAAAGCAAATTGACTTGGGAAAAATAACTCAATACTCTTACACCCAGTATTTCCTTGTTGTCTCCTGGAGAAGTGGTAAATTATAAGACTGAAAAATCCCATCCAAGAGCAAGAGTAGTCACCAGTGGAGTTCCAAAGCACTGCAAAATAGAGAGAAATGAGAACTGTCAAAGAATGCCAAGACAAATAGTAGCAGTAGCCCAAAAATACATAAATTTCAGATTGAGCCAAAACCACACAAAGGTTTGGTTTAACAAAAACTTTGGAATTTTATTTAAAAACAACCCGTTAAATACAAATATTGCAATACAGCAAATTAAAGTGTATCCACTGAGGGAGTGAACTGGCTGACTTCGAAGTCAGTGAGAGTAAAATTGGGGCTCCAGTATTTTGAAAAGAAAATCAAGGAATAGGATCACCCTTGAGGCAAGAAACTTGAATGTGGGTAAGCCTAAGAATATTGTAACAGATAAAAAGAAAAGCTTGAGCTTTAAGACAGATTCAGACACTAGCCTTTCATCTGCTGCCCAGTCACTCTGTGTTTTCCATCTGTGGCATAGTTGTTGTTATCCCACAACATGACTGGATATTTGACTAAGTGTGAAATAAAGGTTAATTGCCACATAGCAGATAATTTTTACTAGATACAACTCTGCCAGCAGCTCTTGCTTACATTTTTCAAAATTTCGTTTCATGTGCTTCATATAGTCATATCCATACAAGGTACTGGCCAATAAAGACAACAGGAAGTTTGCCATGACTTCAAAGGAGTCAGAATTTCCTCCATATTCATCACACACATATTCAGCATGACAGCAAAAGTGAGGATATTTTAAAACTCCTTTAATATGTGCAAGTAGTATTAAGTGAGTAGTCAAAGATGAATCCATTCAACGCCTCGTCTTTGTCAACACACATTTATCCTTGAAAAGGCACACTCTTTTACTAAGTTTACTTTCTAAAATACACATACTTCTCAATTTTAGGCAAGTGAGTGGTAAATTACCACTGTCTTACAGTCTTATAAGTGGGCAGATTAAAACTATCTGCTTGAAATCCTGCTCCACTGAAATCAATACAAAAACTTTAATGGATGTTGCATTGTACTAGGATTTCACGCTGCCTCAGAAGTGATATCTGAACATACTGTGTCTATTGGTTGTGACTGTCGACTGGAAGGAAGACTTTTATTACCTTCAGCAAATGTTTACATTCTATAAATGCAGAAGAGGGATCTAGAAATAGTATTTTCCTTAACAGATAGGTCAATAGTCACTGCATCTCTATATTCGACTGTAGCTGGCCCTATATACTTGCAGAAAAAAGGTTAGGAATAATCATGAATATAACACAACTTTTTTTTTTTTTTTCATAGTATGTCCCACCATAAAGTCTTGTTCAATTTCAATAAAGAAACTTCCAGAGGTCTTGGTTTCAGCTAGACAATTGTGTTTACCGTTAATCACATAAAATTTTAGAAAATATAATTTTAATGGAATCATAAAAATGTTGATTAAGAGGGGCTTATGGAGATCGACGGGTCCATCCTCCTACTCAAAGCAGGACTACAGATGTCTTATCTTTAAACTCTCCCTCCCTCACTAGACTGTTTAAGACAACAATTGTGTTAGTCTCTAGGCTTTCTGTTCAGGCTGAACAAGCTCCCTCAGGCTTTGGATGTCACATGCACATGTTCCTACCCCATCACCATGGTAGAGGCTTGTTAGGATGCGATTATTAAAAAATGCCTCTGCCTGGATTAAAGTGCATACAAGACCAAATGCCAAAGTCAATAGCACAGATTTTATTTAACAGTAAATATTAGGGGGAGAGAGAGAGAGAGATAGAAATAAGAGAAAAAGAGAGAGATAGAGAGAATGAGAGAGAGACAGATTAAGTAAAAAGATATCACCACCACATGGATTCCGACAGTGTTGTGCCAGTCCTTCTTCTGGTCTTCTTGGTGGTGAGGGTCTGGAGTACCACTTTTATACAGTCCACATTTCTGATATTCATGGGCTATCTCTCGTGTTACCACAACTTGGGATGGAATGGGTGTAAGCAGCTGTTTTCTTTCAGACAGCTTACACAGTGGAATTTTGTTCATTTAGGTCTGAAATTAGCACTTTCCTTTTTCACAATTTTCCATGGTGGGAATCTTTGTTCAGGTAGGTTACCCAGATTTACCTTACCAGGCCTGGTTCCTGTTGTTGCTGTCTGCTCTTATCACAAGTTCCTGTCATGGTAGCTTATCTTATGGGAATTTTCTTCTTTGATAGTGCTTTGAGACAATTAACTGCATTCTTTAAAGTGCTGACATGGCTCATATTCAAATTCACATGCACTGTGACCCCCATCATGAGCCCTTTTCACCAGCGTTGTTACTCAGCCAGTTAATTCTCAGCACATGGGGTTATCTTGTTCCAAATCCAGAACTTTGCACCTCCCCCTTACAACTATATGACATTTCTGTTGGCCCAGCCATCAGGTTTTCAAATGTCATTCTGGACTGAAGCTCTATTATTTGGCAGGCCACTCATTACCCCAATTTAGTGGATTGTTAGTAGTTTTCATTACATTTAGTAATTCTAAATGTATATTTTTCTATATTTGACATTGTACTTCATGAAAGTATACTGGAGCTTTTCCCAAAACATTTAAGTGTGTGAATGCCAAACAACCATGAAAAACATGAATAGCAAGTAGCCTTTTTTTGAAAAATCTGGTGTAGCTTTTAAGTCACTACCATCTCCATAGCTGTTTTCTACTGTCCTTTTTGTGTAGATCACCAGCATCGGTACACAGGTCATGTTGCCATGTTAGACTAAGTTTGAGACCAGTGCAGTACCATCGCACAGAAGTGGAAAAGAAACAGTCACATACTCCCTCTGTGAGCTGAGCTGTAAGGACTGTAAGTCCTTTAACTGTGAGACTAGCACATGAGAAGTGAAGAGCAAAAAGAACAGGCAGGGAAGGTGTTGTTTTCATTGGCTAAAGACAGAATTGGATTATTATCTAAGGCAAAAAGAAGGTATTTTATTTTAACTAAGACTCTTAACAGAATATGCTGGACTGTGAAATAGTAAACCTGATGATATTGATGTTTTGTGGTTTTGAGTAAAGAAATAACATTCCTGTGTCAGTTTTTTTTTTGCCTCTAAAGTGGAATATCACTTACTAGTACTTAAAAGATAAATTGAAAGAAGTGATCAATTATTAAATACTGTGAAGAAAAACATTAGCAACCATAGTGCTATACCACCACATAACCATGGGCACTACTGCCTTATGTTCAGGTGTAACCTTCATCATTTGCATGCCTATGTGTAGTCAGCCTGCCAGAACCCTATTGATATTTGTATGAGTTTATACAACAGCTTGTAATAAATGGATATGCACACTTACAGGATTAGGCTCTGATCTGGAACGCAGGTTCATTAGAGCAGCATGAAGAAATGCGGGTTTGGGTGTTTTTTCCAGTAAAAGATTTTAATATTTCAAAATTTGGAATGAAACCAAGGAGTGTTGTGTCTTGTCATGGCATAATGCCTCAGCTCTGGGGAAGCCTGTAAGACTCGCCCCCGGCCTGTCTGGGCAATTGGGATTGCCAAGAAGCCACAGACTGAAGGGTCCTTCCTTCACACCTCTCAGCACTCTGTTAGCCCCAAAGCATAGCAGTCTGCAAGCCCAAGACCCCCTAGAACAAATCAGAAGGACTGTTAAGAAAAGAACTGGCAGGCTCATTCGTCTTGGAAACCTGCCTGGATTCCATTGGAAATTAGTCAAAAATCTAAATTCTTTTGTGGAACATTTTGATTTCAATGAATGGCATATCCTGGCAAGAAAATGTTTCATCAGAAATTTTCTAGCCAGATTGTTCTCTGTTGGAAGTAGATAAAGCTATTTTTGTAATGGAATATTTTTATTTTTTTTTTACTCCCACATGGTTTATAGGATCAGATTAATGAGCAAAGCATTTTGAACATTCAATGGCATTTGATTCTGAGGTTTTGCTCCAGGGACCCCTCCTCCTGGCTGAAATTTAAGTCCCAGCTCCATCATTCAGGCCTCAGTTAGAGAAATTGTTATCAAGTGAAGCTGATGCCAAAAGATAATGAATTGCTCTATACTGCCACATTTCTTATGCTCTTAAATTCAGAACAATTAAATGAACCAGAGGCCTGTCTATGATTAAAGATAGACATTAATACCAGATTAGTCCTAAATACAGGAAGGGGATATTTCCTATGGAAATCCTGGTATATCTTTCTCTAAGCAGTTTCCGCTCACTTAGACAGCTTCTAATAGTGCTACAAGAAAAAAAAAATCCTGAAGCACCAAAAGCAGGTTGAAAAAGTGTAGGATTTTCTGTTTATTTCAATTTTAAAATGGTAGTAAGTAAATAGCAATCACTCTATGACTATAAACACGCTTTATGGTAGGTGGGCAGATATCAGATTAATGTCATTAATTGCCATGAAATCAATGAAAATTCTATTAATGAAGAAGAAATTTTACTTCAAATACCACAAAGACCAAATATCTCTCCTCAGGTAATCATCAGAGGCCCTATCATGCTAAAGAAAGATGAAATTATTTAGATGAGTGACCTAAGCAAGTTAACAGACCATGTAGATAGGAGAAATGCAGTGGCTGTGATACAGCTTGATGGTGGTGGCTTTATGAACTCTGTCTTTCATGCGATTTTCAGGTGCAATCTTGGCACACAAGTTTTGGGGAAAACTTCTATCACATGGGTGCAACATCACTGAAAGAACTCAGCTGTATAGCGCCCAAATCCCTGTGCTATTCTCAGTGTGCTGTCCTGTCCCGTCTTAGTATAGAACATGGCTCCCATTGGCACTTCAGATAATGGAGTATTGAATCATTAAATCAGCAGCTACAACCAATCTGTAAAAGCCTGTGAGAACTTTGGAGAACAACTTCAAGAAGATCTTGACACAGAGCAGAAGTGTCATAAAAAAAGGTTATAATCATTCAAAAGTTCAGTTCATAAATATAGGACTGAATAAATATAGGACTGAAAACTCTCAGCAGGGTGGCAGATCCACAGAAGAGGATGTCGGGGTCACACACAGCCACGGCTGAACATCAACCAATGAGATTGCTGTGGCAAAAATGGAAGAAAACATCCTGTAAGAGTACTGTGTGCCATAGATAATTCTATGTTGGTGGTGCCTAAACAGGAGAGGAGTGTTGAGGTTTGGCCATCATGTTTGAAAGAAATTGTAAACCAGAGAAGGAGTCTGAAAGTCTGGTGAACAAGATTTGTGAGTAAGGATTAGAGGAAGTGTGACTGTTCTGTTTAGGGAACGGTGAGAGAAAACAGAAAAAAAAGTCTTCAAACAAGAACAGGCTAATAGCACAGGCAGAGTAAATACATGTTTCTGTCATCACTGTAGATGAGAGGAAGAAATGAGCCCACACTACAAGGAAGGTTTAGGACAGACGTTGGAATTATAACCACAGATAGGTAATGGTATGGATGATTTACAGAAACTAGACTCTCCCTTACTAGATGGAGTTTGAAGGAAAGGTTCATGTTTCTGATGGGAAGTAGAATGGTGGATTAGGAGACCAATAAAGGCCCCTTTCAGCTTCTTACTGATCTTCTGTGAAAACTATGTGTGACTTTATCTGATCAACCAGTCAGTTCTGGCAAATTCTAAAAGGAATGGATTTAGGGACCATTTAAACCTAGGAGAAGTATCTTTTGTGATTTTTTTAACAGAAATACATCACTCAGAAGGAAAGTACATCAAAAGGATGCTTTGTAACACAAATCTGTTACAGTAACACTTCTGTCTCATCCAAGTCAAGTGACTTGAACTCCAATATGTCCTGTCTAGAAATTAATTGTGCGATAGCATAGCACACTGTCACTTCTCCAGTGTTTTCCTTTCCTTTTCCTTTATGATGTTTCCATTTGCAGGATAAATGACTGTTGCAAGTAATAAAAGTGTAGAATCCAAGTCTTGCCTAGATTATTTTTTAAAATGTAGTAAACAGATTTTTCTTGTGACAGGACATATTGGTCAAAATTTAAAAAAAAAAAAAAAAGAGAGCGAGAAAGAAGAAAAACAAAAAATCCCACAAACCAATCAACAAACAAGAAAAAGAAAAAAACAATTCAGGCAAATACAAATGATAACAACCAAAATGGCTGTCTGTTTTGTTTTGGAATTGTTGCTAGAAAGCACTGTCAGTCAGTACTTTATTTAAATAGTGCAAGCTATTTTGTGCATATACACAGGCAGTCACATGTACAATCTCACATCCTTTAGAACTTTCCTGTGAAATCTCCTACAGACACACCGGCTCAAAAGACAGGACATGGCCTGCTGTGCAGGCCTGATGGAGGAAGTTCATGCCTCTTTGAAGAAGCTTGCTTTCCTTGGGAAGTGGGGCACCTCTGTTTTTTTTTTTTATTTATTTTTTTGGGGGGGGGGGGTGTTGGGGAGGGAGGTGGATCTAGGCGATTTTGCTATCTGGATATCCTATAAGCTAGTATTTAAGTTGAGACATGAACACAAGTTTAACAAACTGGTTGAGTAGACCCAACAACAGCAGAGTAGGGAACAACACAGCACCAAAGGGTGCCTGCCTCAGAATTGCTTACAAGCTGCATCTTCCTGTATCTCATGAGCGCTTTCTTTCCTATACTGTTTGTAGGCAGTGCACCATTGCCACAAAACAAAGCAAACATTCTTCCAGTGTCATTATTTGAATTGAAATTTAAGTTATCTGTAGTTGTATCTTATGGAATATATGTTTCTAAAACGTACAGAGTCATGCTATTGTCAGAACATCTGTTATATTAGGCTTGTACACTATTGAACCAGCAGCATGAGAAACAGTTAAAAGTGCTGATGTATAGGGAGGAAGTGTCCTGCTGAAAAAAGGAGATATCAGTTCTGACAAGGTATTGTGCTTAATGAGACTGTTTTAAAATTGGCTGGTTCTCATACCATACGACTTTGGCTATCAAGATAAGTCTTCTTCAAAGACATCTGAGTTTCAGTGACCATGTCAGCTCTGTGGTAGAAGGAAGTAATCATTTTTTTCTCCTGGACTGCCGAGCTCAGAAAACCACCGTGTCTGTGGTGAACAGAATGTCTCCACTGTATTTGTTTTATTGCTCAGAGAGGCTGGACCTCTGTCCCAGCTGGAATGTGAAGAGCTTTAGAGATAGGAGTTGATTAACGGCAGGCAAAACCAGAGTCTGCTATCCTTTCACTGTGAACATCACTGTGCTACTTTGAGACGTTCAGCAACAGCAGTGAGATCCACAGAGGCACAACACCAGTGTGAAGGTGTCAATTGAACAGTGTCAGAGGGCATACAGCATAACTGAGGAGCTGCCACCTTCAAAGTAATTCCAGAAGTTCTCATGTTTCTGGTTCTTTTTCCCACAACTGCAAAGCAATGCTTTCTAAGCTCACCATCCAAACTGCCACAGCACCATTATTTTAATCTCAGAGTAGTGTATCTTCTGGCCCTTGAAGTAATAATTTTTGTGGTGTGATCTTATGAATGGTGTGCTCTGCTGCATCACCACGCGTCTGCTCCCAGAGTTTCCACAGTTGCCAGGGATCCTTTCCGTAGAGTTGAGCTGCTTGTACTAGCTAGAGCCTAGTCTGGTCTCCAGATAAATCCCTTTGACATAAAACCGTCTTCATTTACGCCTGCTGCACCCAAAGTGTGTTTGCTGTCCAAGTTCTCTTTTTCACTTTCAAGGTTAGTCAGATGCCTCTGTTACCAGTTCAGTAGCTCTGGTTAGAGCTAGAATCCCCTCTTCAAGGTTATGCCTATCAATCTACAGCTAAGGATGCAATTTCTTTTCTGTGGTCTAGCCAAGCATGACAATAGGGATGGGGAGATCACCAGTGCCTCTGTACTTTTTATCTTTTTCATAACTTGAGGCTTAGATGGATGAGGTCTTGTCATTCCATGCTGGTGACAACTATGTGAGCTGGCAGAATCCTTAGTTATACAGGCTGGTTTCTATTTCTGGATACATAAGATTTAATGGTTTTTATTATAGTAGCTCCTAAGGGCCCAGCTGAGTTCAGTCCCTTCTCTGCAGATATTTGCTGAGCTGCCCTGTCTTTTTGCTCCATCACCCTGAGAGTTTTCTCAGAATATGGGATCCTCTCCTTTCCATTAGAAAAACACAGACATGATAACTGCTGACAACCGTTGGTATGACAGGAAGAGTGGTAATCTTTATTAAGCACTAAGGTGTAGGTGGACATGGAGAGACTGTCCATCAATTCTTCTCTCATCATTCATGATGTGTTGTGAAAAACAGAGCATATTCCACATGTGTTTGTACAGGTAGGAGGAAAGAAATGATGATTAGGGCTGGAGCTTGCTGGCTCCTAGCAACAGGAGAAAGGCTCCCACTCCTATCTGCAGAGCTGCACCTGTAAAATACTGAGTGCCTTGACTGCGGCTGAGGGACCAGGAACTTGGTCCAGCAAAGCAGATGCAGCACCAGCTAAGTCTGACCCTGTAACAACACCAGGTGGAACCTGCAAGTGATGGTGGGGGCAGACTCCATGCTGTGGGGAAGGACATCCCCATAGATCAACTGTAGGCAAAGTGCATTACCTTCTTGCTCAGGCTTGTATATCAGACACTGAAGAAAGACTGGTGGGGCCTTAAAATATTATCCTCTGCTCTTCCACAATGACATTGCCTGGAGAAGTTGTGAACATATTAGGTATAACTATATGGCTCTGGTGAGGAGGCTCAAGGTCATAGGGGCCCAGGTGGTTTTCTGGTTGATCCTGCCAGAGAATGGAAAGGCAGGGCTCAAGGAGGAGTGGACAGATATCACAGATCACCAGCTGGCATCAATAACAAGGATTTGTTTTACACTTTTAAGATCTTATCTGAGGGTAGGAACTCCTAGGATCAAACAGGGTCCTCTTGACGAAGGGGATCAAAAGCTGTTATGCCAATGTGGCCAACATGGTAAGGAGATCTTAAAACTAGGAATGAAAAGGGAGGGAGATGACAGCCTATAATCAAGTAAGGAAGTGGTGTGGGATGATGTGTAATAAATAGAACGGGGTGAAAGAGCAATAAGCAAATGCACGTCAACAAGGAAGTTCCAACAACATGGCATTATGAAAAAAGCTCTCATGTTTTTCTGGGACATCAGCTCAACTGGGTGCCTTATCTGACATGCTTGTACATGAATACAAGCAGCATGGAGAACCAACAGTGGGCATCAGAGGTCTGTAAGCAGTTGCACAGTTGCTACAGTATCTCACTGGGATCACAGGGATATCAGGGGATATCTCACACAATGGGGGTGGTACAATCACTGGATACAGGCAGTTTAGTGAGGACTGGGAGGGAGGAGAGGAATTGACCTTTTGTGAGAGAGCAGCAGGGATGCATGGGATGTCTTGGGAAAGGTAGGAGCTGGTTGAGAGCTTATGGGTCAGAAAAAATATCTTGCTGAAATGAAACATTATTGAACTTGGAAACAAGCTCCATATGCTTTCTATGACAAGAAATTAAAGTCAAAGGAGCTTCATTGTGTAGGAGAATTCTCATGCTGCTGAAAGGTATTCAGAGAGTGGTGCTCATGACCTTTCGCAGTGCGGCTCATGAACAATACCATCAGTATGTCTCAGGGCACCTACAATTTCCAGCTGGTGATGCTTGTTCTTGATCTCAGTGAGTACAATTTCAGTTGAAAATGTTCCTCAGATGCACCTCCTCTAAAACTGAAGCACTGATTTTTAGGACTTGTAAGGCTTTTAGAAGATTGCTTAGACTCAATAATGTCATATGTGGGAACCATAAGATATCCACATCCAAGATGGAAAGTGTTACAAAGGATTTGCAGTTTGCTCTTGCTGCACACAGATTTTTTTTGTGCGTCTACATCTCTTTATGCATTGCTTGCAAGTTCTCAAACCAGTAACATTTCACTGCATCTGTACTAACACCTATGTACCAGATGTTAAGACAAATCTTTATGAGTCTTATATGGCAAAAGAAAATCACCATCTGACACTTTTTCTGTCTAAATGATAGAATATCCTGTCCCTACTGGCACCAAATGGCCTGATTTCACAAAGAACATAATATTTCCTAAGGAATTAATAGGGCATCATATACAAGGGATAGCCCTTTAAAATATAAGGTCCTTTAGCAAAACAGATAAGAAAGCTCCCACTAACCTATCCAGCATATATTACTTACAGAAGACTTTGGTCTCTACTACTGTCAGTCTGTAAGAGCTGAACAACACTTTAGCAGTTGCAACTATTCTGACTCCAGTGGAATGTTGTTCACTTACATGCAGATTTCCTTTTATAATTATGTGCATTCAGCTTGAAATAAAAATAGACCTAAATAAAAGAAAAAACAAAACAAAAAAAACAAAACAAAAAAACCCCACTCAAATCTGAAAGTTTGGGAATGCTTGGAACTGGAGTTTACTTTGACATTACAAAGGAGATATCTCTGAAGTATTGATCAGGATAGGTGCACCAGTGACAAGAAAGCTTTGTAGGTATTCAAATCTATTGTCTGGACTATATTTTTGGATTACTTCCATAGCCACCCTTTCTATCCATTGCTACTCAGACATCGCATATCAGATATCTGGTTATTTTTGTTTTTGCAAATTAACTTCTGATAGCAACAGGGTGAGAAGTCATTAAAATGAGAAGGTACATGTTTTAAATCCTTCCCCGTCATAGGGCAAACACTAAATAATCCATTCTCTTTCTGACACACACCCATGCTGTCTATATAAAACTGATAACACAAGTCAGAAAGCTAACAAAATGTCATTTTAGAGATGTTTTCATACATGTTCTCACATGTTTGGCAGAGGCAGGAGAGAAGAGAGCAGCATGTTTCTTGTTGTGCTTTTATATTTTACTTTCTATTTATGGCTAAATGACTCACAACTTGGTAAAAATGCCATTTTCCAATTGCTGAAAGGCAAACTGCCTGCAGCATTCTCTAAGGAACATTTTCCCCCCTGTAATATTTAAAAGATGGTCTCGCATTAACATCCTATTTATCACAATACTGTAATACTGATGCTACCAAATGCAAATATAAGTATATCCTGTAAATGTGCTACTGTGTTAAGAAAAATAACTTCTTTATCACAGACACTCTAAGTTTTGGAGAAATGAGTCTCTGCCAGCAATTTGAGGCTGGCTCATTCAAAGCACTATGGAAAGATCTGCTAGGGCAGAAGTCTTAGTTTATTGCATACGAATGTGAAGTTTAGCCTTTCAGGGGAATAGTACTTTTAAAAATCACCAGGAATTGCTTTGGTACCAGAACTGAGGATCAAGACTGATGACTGGTCAGCAGAACATCTATTGCCAGAAGCAATAATCAACAACCTAAAGGTAAAGCACCTGAAAGAGTTTGCTTATGTATTTTACTTTATTTTCATGTATCTCTGTTAGCCCTGGGATGCTAAATGAGGCATGCAGTACATTTAGTTTTCCTGTAACTACATGAAGGAAATGTTTTAATTTTCAACAAAAAACAAAAACATAGTAGAGTACTACAAATTTCACTTAGTAAAAAGAAGTAGTTATGAGAGAGACAAGAAAGTTCTGGACAAATGCTAGAGACATTAGCAAAGAAACTTGTCAAAGATGCAAGTAAGGCCAACAAGGTCATCTTTGTTCAGGCTCAATGTACCCAAGTCCTTAAGACACTTTGGTTTCTGATGTTTGCAAAATAGTTACAGTATATATTTTCCTAAACAGTGTAATCATAAAACCAAGTTGTTTGTTGTTTTATATTTAAATAAATATAAACATTTGGGAATCAAAAAGTTTACATTTAGAACACATTAGGTCATAATGAAACATTTAGAATGTATGTGGCTATGAAATGCATTCTGTTTCATACCAAACTTCTTGATCTGCAGAAGCAAAATTAGTCAGTCCATCACAGACAATAATAAAAAGCAAACTTGTGTAAGTATAGATATTATTTGTACTTCTTATGGAAGACATCTACTTAATGGCCATAGCAACTTCATTATAGGCAAATTACCAAAAAGAAAAAGAAAGAGAGAGAGAGAGAAAAGAGGAAATATTAGAAAAAAAGAGGGAAATTATAAGGTAAATTAGAAAAAAAAAGGGGGAAAGAGGAACTCAGAGCCTTTTTGAGACACTATGGAGGCTGCTACACCTGTTCTTTGGTTCTGACAGCTTAGGGAACTGCCACATTTTCAGGGAACTGTGACTCTCCATCCCCCATGTGTTGTTGTGGCACCTCTTCAGCCAGTTAAATAATATACAGGATTTAATTGCAGCATTCTCAGTTCTTACTTATTTGTTTGACTTTGATACAGGTGTATTCTGGGGTGTTGGTTATTGTGCAGACAATATTTTTTTTCTTTTAATATTTTGATACTGCTACTTATGTAATATTTTTAAAGTGTTTGTTTCTATTGCAAACAGTTATCAAAGGAGTCAGCCTCCATTAGCATACTGACTTAACTAATCTTACTGTAGACAGTGTCACCTAAGTAATCAGTGGGACATTGTGACATTTCATCTATTAAGCACTGAAATAACTGCCAAACTAAGATATATTTATATCATAATTTAGAATTAAAACTTATAAATGCCTTCTTTTCTTTAGCAATGCTCCCATTGGATATTTCTTTGAGAATACAGTATGTCTGAAACATCAATGTGCTGTGAAAATTTACTAAAGAAATTACTCCGTTGATGTTCAAATAACCATCCCACACAAAGGAGCAATTGGTATCAAAGTACGTTATTTTAAAACCTATATAAGGAACATCCATTGGCCAGAAATTGTTAAAATTATACATGGAGACTTCCTTTTGTCTACCTGCCACTGATGATGTGTGATATGCCCTACATTTTGCTGTGGCTTTGTTCTCTGCTAAGAGAAGTGCCTCGCTGATTTTGTAAAAGTGCTCTCTTGCTGGTTCGACAATAGTGGAATTGACAAAAGTCTGTCCCTCCGCTGCCTTAGCACTTTCCATATCCATCCCAGCAACAGCCCAGCTGAGGGACTAAGCCTAACAGAGATCTTCTGCACAGCAAAATGCTGTCTGCTGTCCTTCCCACTTACCTCCCCACCAACTCCAGCTACTCCTACCTCCCTACCCACCCACCTACCCCCATCACGGTGGGGTTAAAGGAACACCAGTGGCAAAGGAAAAAAAAAAAAGATAAAGTAGAGACGGATTACTTTTTCTTCTTACACAATGACGCGGAGATTGTCTCTGTCCTACTAATCACAATGTTTTCAAAGTAAATAAGTTAGATGCTTTGATTTCAAAGCCCAAAGTGCTTTTTCTGTTTGGTACCAGAGGATAATTTCTGCTGTGTTTCCGGGGGTGGGGGG
>VWZG01012842.1:105467-157035 GCA_013396735.1 Grallaria varia | reverse complement strand
CCTCGTGCCCCCCGCAGCGGGCGGAGGCGGCGGGAGCGGCCGTCGGGCAGGACGCCCCGGTACGGTGCAACAGTGAGGTGTTGGCGATGTGGCAGCCCCTCGCTGCTCGAACAAAGACGGTGCGGTGTGAAAATAAACGGTGCTGTTTCTCGATGGTGCTGTTCCCAGCGCGTTCTCTCCGGAGCGCCGGATCGCGGGCGCTGTTGGCAGATGGACAGTAGGGCGCTCGGCTAAACCGCTAAATACAGCGGTACGGGGAGCAGCCCTGAACTCGTAAGGAACTTGAATGTCCGGTTTGCAGAGAGATACGTGTCGAAGCAGCCTGTGTGTCCTTGGTTTCTGGCCTCTGAATTGCCGAAGTAGGAAAAATATAGAAATTTATGTACTTTTTTTTTTTTCTAGTAGGTAAGTGCTACCATATGTTAAGCCACGTTTTTGGCTGAGCCGCTGAGGGGCTTTGTAACTCACCTGTCTCGTTTTTCTTCCCATTTTCTCACATTTAACCTGTTAAATGATAATGTGATAACTCCAGACTTATGTGAAGATCTTTACATATACCAGGTATTCTTTGTAATATTCTGTGTGCCCTCTAATGCTCCACAGGCTTAGAACCCCTGCTGGCTCTTTGCCGGTGAACTTGACTGCACCTGTCTTTTAACATGGCATTTATTTAATACTAATAGGGGGATTATTTAGGGGAAAAAAAATTCAAAATCAAAAGACCAAACCTACACCAGAAATGTCTGGTTAATGACTCTACAACAGTCATGTTGGGTTTGGGTGGGGCTTTTTTTAAGCTTTCGAAACTACTCAAGTCATGAGTGTCTTCATTAGCACTTATTCACCCCTAGGGATTCTTTTAAGTATGAAGAAATGTTTTTCATATGTTGGTTTGTGTAGTTGGTGTGGCAAAATCAATTTTTATTACTTGCTTTAAGCCTGCGGGTAGGTTCTTCGCAAACTAATAGCTTGGTATGGTAACGTCATAACATCTAATCTCTTCAGGATGGAGGAAGCACCTGGTTTGTTGCAAGCCATTGCTTCCATCTCTTTGAAAAAGTCCTGACCATTTCATCCAGTAATAGTGCAGAGTAAATAGTTAATAAAAGTTGCCTCACTGGAACCACAAGTTACTGCTTAGCCTCTCCTAAGTGTAGCCCGAGTGCTTCAGGGCATATGTGCTCTCTGTATAATCCCAGAATGGTTTGGGTTGGAAGGGGTGCTAAAGAGGATCTAATTTCAGCCCGCCTGCTGTGGGCAGGGACAACTTTCAGTAGACCAAGTTGCTCAAAGCCCCATCCAGCCTGACCTCGAATGCTTCAGGCAGGAGATGTCCACCGCGTCTCCGGCAAACCTGCTCCAGTGGCTCCCGGCTCTCCCAGTACCGGATGCCACTCATTAGCTGCTCGGGTCCCTTGGACATTGAGCCTCTGACCACAGCCATCCACTGACCACCCACATTTAATGAGACCTGTCCGTGTTTTAAGAAGAGAGTGATAATATAGAGGTTGATATTTCAGTGGAACTTTGGGAAGCGAATACTACACAGGAAAGGGATTTAATTTTTTTTTGTAAGATCATAAAATGAATGCAAAAATACCTGTCTGCTTGCAGATTTTTTTTTTTTTTTTTGTAGCCTGAAGATTAGGTGTCCATAAAATGAATCCATGGCAGACACAGAGAACTTGTTCTTAAAGGTTTAAATTGTTCAGAAAGAATTAGTTATTCAAATAGAACTTAGGTTCTGCTGTTTAAACCTGCAGTCCCAGTAAAGTCAGCAGTTTGACATGAGTGTTATGAGTGCAAGTCTTCTGCTTATATCAGCCATCACTATCTCCCTGAGCCATAATACGTGATATATATGTCCAGTTGTGAGTTTTTAATTAAAATTTGTTGAGAATGTATAGGATTTAAGGCATAATTATTGCAAACCTCCATGTTTTATCTGCTGGTGGCCAGCTGCACAACCCTGTGACAACTGTTTTGCTATCAACAGTACTGAAATTATTGTAATTGTTTTGCAGTTTAGAAGGATCCTTCTGAGAAGTCTCACATTGATCAAAACCAAGATTGTACATAAATTTTAAGGAAAAGTATAATTTGCCTTAGCATCAGAAGTCTTGATAGTCCTACAGTGAGGCTGTGAGATGAGTGAGCAAAACTAGCAGTCTGGTGCTTTGCCTCTCAACAACTCTTGAGAGTTCTCTGCTAATCTGTTATAAGTTATATTCTCTTTTACTGCATTAGCTTTCCCTAGTGAGCAAAATCACATGGCCTGGGCTGCAGAAAGTGGTGAGTGGGCTGGGACAGGCCAGCAGCTGAGCTCACCCATCTCATAAATTTTCATGCTTTCAAATACTATCTAGGCCTAAGGTCTGATGACATGAGAACACAACAGAACAGTGATAAGGAAGTAATTTAAACTGGTGTTGCTGCTTGAAACCTCATTTCTTAGCGTAAGCATCTGCAGCTTATAAATAGGTGCTCTGGCTTCCTGCTTCATCATCTAAAACTCTGAGTTTAACCATGAATTCAACCGTAGCCTCCTCATGCCTTTTTTAAGGGTATATGTGACCCAAGAGGACTTCAGGCGTTTTTTCCTTAAAAGAAGTAAATATTTCTCTGGATAATTTGTAGTTCTAAATCCACTCTGTAATTTGTTTCCATTTGCTTGCATCTTAGTATTATCCGCAAATTTTAAAATCTTACCCTTCTTCAGTAGCTCAAGTCATTGGTGACTTATTAAATGGTATCTGTGCTTCATGAAATTCAGTCATACTGAAGCTTTTGCAGGGCATTGCCAATAGTTACTCTTTTGGAATTGCTCAGCTATTTTTGCTGCCTGTATACAGTACCATATTTTTATGATACAAAAGTAGTTTGTATCTTCATTTGCAGAGTGAGCTGCAATTTAGCATTTTATGCCTCTTGTTGGCCTCATATATCCTCAGTGCCAAGAGGATATGAAACAGACTTTGTGGAAGAGAGGAGAAACTTTGCAAGACTATCAGGACAGAGGGAGCTGCTGGAGTAAACCCTGCCTTGCATTTAATGTGCACTGCTGTTGAGTCAGTTTTAAGGGCAGAAAATTGTGCAATGTGTTTATATGTACAAACATGTGCTAGTTCTCATGACGCTCCAGTTAAAAGTCTTAATTAACATCTCAATACATTACAGAGTCTCTGCTCTAGTTATATGACTTGCTTTCTTGTGACTGGCTGACTTCCTTTTTCTCACCGTTTCTCCAGTTGTCTTTTCTATGAGGAGAAAGTAAGCATGTCCTAATATCAAAGAATTTTCTGTTTTTTCTTCAACTGTTTCACTACAACCAGTTAGTTGAGTCATCATTTCACAAACGTTTAAGCTGGTGTAAGCTAGTATTGCTGCTGCTGCTGGAAAGTTGCTGACCTGCTCCTAGGTGTTAATTCTGCTTTTGGATCAGCCTTGATGTTCTTGAGTTTACTAGGTGAGCTGGCTGAGGGAACTGCCACGGTTGTTTGTGTGCTTGCTGGTCGGCTGAGCATCAGTGATACCTGAGTGGTTTTGGAACTGCAGTTACTGAGGGGTGCCATTCCTCAAATTAGTTTACATGTACTTAATGTGGCAAATTTCTGTATAGGTAATGACCTGCAGTAACTTGCTCTCCAACATAACTTTTATTTTCCCCACCTATGATGATTATTAGATTATAAAATCTCAAAGTATTGAATATGGCTAGGTTGAATTTTAGTTAGCGGGGTGTATACAAATTGTTCACTAAATATTAAAGTATACAAATATATATATATTTAACATATAAAAAGACCGCATTGACCCTAGAATTTTTTTTTGCTGTGAAATTAATTCTTGTTGGATATGGCTTACGTTTTTGGTACTGGTTGCTGTAAGATTGCACCCAGCCAAGGTGTAGATTAAAGATCTTTGTTTCAATCAGTATCTTCATGCTCAGAAACCCGTCCAGAAACTGCAGATTTTGGGGCTGTCTTGCATGTCTTCCAGAAGGAAGAAGTGAGTTATTCAAGATGTTAAGGATTGTGACACTGACTGACTTCCTCTCTGTCTCCAAGCATGTTCCACCTCATCACGCACAAGTGATGGCCCCTCAAGTGCAAATATGGACCAGTAACAATGACTTGCCTGTACCACGGGAGCACTGTGGTTCTGAGTGCCTCATGCTGCATGGATATTATCGCTTGCCAGCAGCAGTCTCATATGCACTGTGTGAACCCTCTATGCAGCGCCCTGTGGGCATCGCATGGTCCTTCTGCGTGTGAGCCTGCTGTGCTGCTGCTACCCCTTCTCCCCAGAGCTGATGTGCGATGCTTTCTCTGCTGGGTGCTCCCCTTGGCCAGTGATAGGCTCTTTTAATCCTGCAAAGGGCCAAAACCCTGCCAAATGCATGGTGGATGAGAAGGAGCTCCGTGGTGGAACGTGGGTTTCTGTATCCCTTAGAGGAAGACAAGGGAGAGATACCAGCAGTGCTCTGAGGAGTGGCTGTCACGAGGGAGTACTTTCCCAGATTCACACCCTAGCTTCCTGGTGAGCTCATCTTGCTACTGAGCAAAGGTTAAAACTCCTCTGTAACGTTTTTGTTACAGAGTTTTGTTAAGGAAACTTAAATGCTTGGTCGCATAGGTCTGGGATTTTTTTCCAAAAGTGTGTGGAGATGTCCCTTGTTACTACTAGTAGCCTTAGTCCTCTCTGCCTTGCATAGTATCTAGAAGCTCTGTGTCTCACTGTGTCTGCAGTCTCTGTGTGCAGCTCTGTGATGAGTTTGGTGTAGTGGTCTGTGCAGTGAATGAATCTCATTCATAGGTGATCATCTTATTCTGACATCTGAAAGCTACTATCTAGAGTCTTACTGTTCCTGGGGAGAAGAGTAGTGTGGAGGAGCTGATCAGTTTTTCTGCAGTAAACCTGGAACTATAGAGAAAGTATTTGTGATGCTCATTTCCTCTTCTACTGTCTTGCCTGCTTGCTAAATTTATTTAAAATGGGCCTCAGTGTAAACTGATGTGCTGTAACCATAGCCTCAAGTAAATTTATGTAGTGATTGTGTGTGATTCTATCAGGTCCTTATTACGTGAGAGAGATGGAACTCCTGGAGCGGGTCCAGCAGTGGGCAAAAAAGGCACTGTAATATCTATCTTATGAGGATAGAGTGAGAGAATTGGGCATGTCCGGCCTCGAGAAGAGACAACTGAGAGGGGACCTTATCAACATCTATATGTATCTAAAGCAAGGATATCAAGAGGATGGAGCCAGGCTCTTCTCAGTGGTGCTGAACAATAGGACAAGAAGCAACGGGCAGAAACTGGTGCCTACAAAGTTCCACCTGAATATGATGAAGAATTTCTTTCTTGTGTGAGTGTCCGAGCATTGGAATCACAGAATCAACTAGGTTGGAAAAGACCTCTGACATCACAAGGTCGAACCTATAACCCAACACCACCTTGTCAATTTGACCATGGCACTGAGTGCCACATCCAGTCTTTTCTTAAACACCTCCAGGGTCAGTGACTCTACGGCCTCCCTGGGGAGCTCATTCCAATGTGCATCACTCTTTCTGTGAAGAACTTCTTCGTGATGTCCAACCTAAACCTCCCCTGGCACAGCCTAAGACTGTGTCCACTTGTCCGGTTGCCGGTTGCCTGGAAGAAGAGATCAACCCCCACGTTGTACAGCCTCCTTTCTGGTAGTTGTAGAGAGGGATAAAGTCTCCCCTGAGCCTCCTCCTCTCCAGGTTAAACAACATTTCCCAGGGAAGTTGTGCAGTCTTCCTCACTGAAGATACTCTAGAACCATCTGAATGCAATCCTGTGCCATGTGCTCTGGGATGACCCGGCTTGTGCAGGGAGGTTGGACCTGGTGACCCACTGTGGTCCCTTCTAGACTTATTCTGTGATTTTTGAAGTCGTACTAATTATGTGTATGTTTATTTTTTTCTTCAGGCACATACCTTTTGATATGGTAGTTCTGTTGAGAACTGCTGTATGGGGCAGGATAAGATGCACAGTAGTGATGTGTTATTCTAATAACAGGCTTGGTACTTTTTGTGAATACAAAGGTGTGAAAGCTGTTGTACACTTGAAACATCTAGATTCTGGCAACACTTTGTTTCAAGTGAGACCTGGTGATCCTACAGATAAATGTGTGGCAAAGCTTTATTTATTTACTACTCCTTTTTGTGGAAAAATGAACAAACTTTGTTGTCTTAGGATATAAATGTGGTAATTTTTTTCTTAAAAACATGACAGAAAACAAATCAGTAGTTTTGAACTTTTGAACACATAGTATTTACAGCGGTGTTTCAATTACAAAATACTTTGTTCATCATTTGGCAGAAGAAAATGTTAAACCTCACTCTCTTAAATCTTTATTGTAAGATTTATGTACTTCTCTTGGATGAAGTTGGGAAGTATGGTGAATGAGGGTTCAGCATTTTTATGAATCTGAACTTCAATATGTGATATTATCCAACCCTGTTAAATATCGATCCAAGATTCTCTTCAATAGGTATGTCAGCAGCAGTGGTATAGTTTACTTATCACATGTAAATCATGTGGGGTTTAAGGACCATAAATCCCATTTTAACTGTATGAATCAGTAACTAATTTTGTGTAATATTTGAGAAGAAACTTCAAAGTATGGATCGAGTGCTTATAGGGTTGGGTGTTTCATATTGTTTGTTTTTGTTGTTTGGGTTTTTTGTTTCTTTTTTCTCAGCTTGGTTTTGTTTTGTTGCTTTAATTACAAAAAGGAATGTGGATTGAATTTCATTCTCTCATGTGGGAAGAATGCCTTAGTACTTTCATCCTGGGCTTCCCTTGATTCAGAAGAATTTTTCAGTGTTTGAGACTGACTAGTTTGTGTGTTGCATAAAGTGAAAGTACTGGCTTGATGTCACTAGTAAAAGCTTGCACTGTCAGTGATTCGACATTCCATTTGGGAAACGTTTGTTTTGCACATCAGGTATCAAAACCCTCTGGTACAATGCTGCTTCTCATGTGTATTTCTTTTCCTAGAATTAAAACCACATAGTGGTATTTGCAACATGGACATGCATAGCTGAATTACCTGGTTTTAATTTTTGAATAAGCTTGAGTTTCATTTCCTAAATTTATATGCATTCATTTGGAGTAGATATAATTTGATAGAAGTAAAATAAAATCTTGTTTTAGCAAGCAAACACTTTGGGTCTAATTGAGTTGTCTGAATACCAAGCTGAATCTTAACGTATATATGAAAGAATACGATTCAGGTGCTATCATTTTTGTAAGAATTTCATAATCATACTTTGTGGAAGCATGTGTCTCAAAGGAGAAAAGAGGAGAAAAGTTGTTCTGTGTGGACAAATCTTTTGCCTTTATGGAATTCTGCTTAACCACAAAGATTTCATATGGACATAGAAGTGCTGTCTGTAGGGAGCAGCTACTTGTTGTAACACAGCCTGTGTTACCAGAAGACTCAAATGGTACATGATTATACAATAAAATTGAGCTGCACTATTTACTTTTTTAAAAATGTAATTCTTTTCTATGTGTGTCCTTCACTAGTTTCAAATTAAATAAATTTTGTAAACATGGGGGAAAAACTACTCATAATCTAGCACAAGAGTAAGCAATCTGGATAAGAAAATACATACTGTATTTGAATAAAATTGTCATATTAGAAGCCTTAGGTTCCCACCCAGATTTAGTCTTGGAATGATTTTGAATGTCTCAGCTGTTTGGTCCATGGCATATAATTCAGGTTGGCACAACCACTGGTGTAAGACTAGAATTCACATAAGAATAGCTAACACTGTCCCTGATGTGTCTAATTCATTGTGTAATTCTGAGTAAAAAACCACCAGTACTCTGAACTGCTTGAACACAACAGACCAAAATATCTTATCGACAGAGGCTGTATTATACAAAATATTTCACTGATTGCATTTTACTAGATATGAAAAGCTAAATTTTTTGGTTGGTTGATTGTGCTGTTCTCTGACAGGAATAAAATGCATCTGCCAGTCATTGAAGAAGGCAGTTTGTGCTGAGCAAAAAAACAAACCAAACAAACAAAGAAATCCAACAGTGTCCTAATCTATTAATGTCTCAGAAATAAAAATAAAAGCTCAAGCCTTTTTTTTTTTTAATTTAGTACCAATTAATTGATTTTGAATGTTTGTCTAATTCCAGTACAGTGTATGCTATTCTTGTTAACAAATAGAACCAATAGTAAGTACAGACAAAAAAAGTGTTACGTTATTTGACCTCATTTGAAAGTATGCAAACTTTGAAGTCCAGGTTTGGGGAAAAAATTTCCCTCTGAATTTAATGCAAAGCATCTCAGGATGATACAGATTTAGTATTACATAATCTGGGCATGTATTTGCATATAATAGTGTAAAAATAATGGGGTTAATACTGAACAGGACATTAACTCATACCTTGTAGACCTACCTTAAGAAAAACTGTCTCTGGTATTTTTTCAGACTTTTATGATGATTTACAGCTGCCTTTTATATATTTTGTTTATCCTTGTAGGTGGAAGGTTGTTTGTTTTCAATATTCTAAATACAAACATGTAAGCAGTAACCAGGGAATACTGAGAACAGTTCATCTCAGCAAATTTTTTTACAAAATATGTATTATATATTTAAATTTTATATGCACTGAAAATTGTTATAAATAGTATTTTTAAAAATTTAAATATATTTTTAAAATATTTTTAAATGATACTTTGAAGTTAAGAGACAAAGGTATATGATCCTTACTTCTCTCTTTACTTTCACAGTTTCTTGCAAAGCAGACTTGATTCTTTCAGCCCTTAGTTGGTTTATTTAGGTCATGTAATTCTTATCTAGATTCTTCCATTTAGGGATTATGCATTAAGATAGACTTAGAAAAAAACTGCCCATGAGTCTCAGACAGAAGTCAAGACAACAACAGAGCAAACTATTTTTTGTTTATTTGGGCAGAACAGAGTAATTGGGTTTTTTTTCCACGCGCAGCAGTCCTGTGGGTACAGCTCACAGTGAGCTTACACTTTTGTGGCAGTACAACACTGTTGACCCCAATAGTAGAGAGCTGCTATAATCTCTTGGATCCTGTTCTTAATTTCTGCTGCCTGTTCTGCTGCACTCGATACCCGTTTCTGTTTGACTAAATATTGCTGTGGATTTTGAGACCTCTTTCTAGTCCACTGAAGTCAGAATTCAGAATCATCTTGACCTTCTAAAATCTTGCCTCTTATATTTGCTTGTTTTTGTGTGCCCATTTCTTAAGTGTAATCTGCAGATTTTATTAAATTGCTAATGGAAATACTATTTTTCTGAGAATGAAAGGCTAATCTGCATTTTTTTTCTTACTATCCTTAAAAACATTAATTACAGTTGTATTAAAAAAACCCTTTTAAACATAAGTGCATTGTATGTGGCCATAGCTTTCTGCACAGTAAGTAGGCCAGAGGCTGTGCCCGAGTGATGTGTCCCATGGCACTGTCTCTCGACAAGAGTCTCAAGGAAAACCTAATGAAGAGTTGACCAAACTGAATTGCATTCTTCTGGGGACTGAAATCTGGACTTCATTCAGTAGTGCATCAGTGTGGCAGTTTTGACAAGTACTGTTTGTGTGTGTTTTATCAATTACCTCAATGCAGTCTCCTCTTTCACCTTGATTCTAAGAAGAAAACTTGCTTGATGATCATCCTGTCTAATACATGAATGTAGAAAGAACTCAATCTTTATATCACCTAATAAAGCATGACTTGAGGCTCATAATTTTCCTAAATGAAGTTATATTGCAAGCTTCCTTTGTGAAGTATTTAGCAGGGTTCCCTTAAGAGACATGGATTACTTGTAAAAGCAAGTATCTGCTGCTCCACTGATTGAAGCTAGTTTTGATATGGATAAAAATATGTGCAGTACCTGTGTGGACTTATGTGCTAAATGTGTCATATTTGTGTTGAGTATGTCATCCCACACAAGTTAATGAACAAGTGGGACGGGGGTGGGGGGTGTGAATAGCTTTGCTTTCTCTCTCTCTTTTTTTTTTTTTAAATTATTTTTATTATAAGCTGCTGTTTTCTGTGTCCAGTGCATGTCATTTTGAGCTGTCATGGGGGTTTTTTGGAATGGCTTTGGCGCCGCAAATTGCAACATCTGGATATTGCCCCTGTCTTGGGACAAAATACAGTGCATAAGAATGGGTAGAATAGAAGAAAAGTAGTTAATAACCTCAAATCCCAACTGTTTTTCCACATATCCACATCCTAGCAGTTTGCATCTAGAATAAATAACACTTTTCTGCATGGATAGACACACAACTCCATGCAGAGAACTGGACATATTCAAGAACCTGTGACTACTTGTCTTCTCTCCTTCAGGTTCTTTTGTGGATAGCTTCTGATTTCAAGGCACTTGCTGCTGCATTTGAGGGATTCTTTGGTTTCTTTCTACTGCCCAAGTTTTAGGCCTTGACTGATAAACTTTCCAAGTTTTGTGCTAACAGAACAATCTGAAATAAAAGAAAATCCATGTTTGAGTCACACAATATAATGCTTCTCAAACCCAGCCATTTTACTTTGTAACTTGGAGATGCTGATCGTTTCTGTTGCCTGTTTTCTGGTGCTCTCCTTGGCTTTTGCATCTGTATAGGGTCCTACTGTACATGGGGACACTGCCTGTCAACCCCGCTATAGGCTGCACCTCCTGCCTCAGTCTCTGACTTATCACTGTAAGTGTGAGCCTTGTTGTACTGCCTGACAAGGAAGAATTATGTAGTCATAAAGGGATTATTTGTATTACTCGACATTCATTAGTCGAAAAGACACTGAAGGTTCTAATTCTGCTGCCCCTGTTTGATGGAATCTTATGCCAAAGAAGAGGAAAAATAATGTTTGGGTTATTTTGGTCCATTTCTAAAGCAATCAAAGGAATGTTGTTGGTGCTGGTTTTATGCGCCTGAGTCTGTATCAAGCTCAGTTGTGGTTCTGTGTCCTATCTTTGTTTTTAAATGATCCACAAAAATGCACTATTAAAAATTCCAAATCCATTTTTTAATCAGTTCTCTAATTTCAGTTGCAAGGTCTAATACCAAAGATATGGAGTAATGTTCTTTATGCATTCAGAAGAGCTGTCCTGTTTTATTCCTATTCTGTGTTGAAATGATAAAAAAAATTTCTAAGATAATATTGTGCAGGGAAAGGATGTGGCATCCATAAATTATTCTCCTGCAGCTGGAAAGAGCTGTGCAATGCTTATCTGTACGGTAGCATTACTGTATTTATTCTGTAGATTGAAACCCATGATACTTTGGTATACTGTAATTTAGAAAAAAGAATCTCTAAATTACTTTTGAAATGCCTTTCAAGATGACGCATAGCACACTCATGTGTCCTTTTCTTTAATCAAAAACATTCCACACTTTAAAAAAACCCCCAACAAACCATATTCTCTGTTGTTTATTTCTTGATGGCAACAAATAACTATCGTTGAGGTGGGTGGGAGGGGATGTAGCGATAAAGGCAGTCAAGACTGGATCATGGTTATTTCATTTAGATTCTGCTTTCTGGTTTTGTTTGTATTTTTGCTTTCATTCTTTGAATTCATGATGTGTATTTGTTTGGAGTAAAACAAAAAAGGAAACTTTTTTCTGAGTGCAGCCTTAAAAGAAGCTTATAGTTGTTCAAACTACAGTGTTTATTTTAACATTGATGCATTTCTGGGTGTGGGGAGGGGAAGGAGCCTAGAATAATTCTCTTCACAGACTTGGCAATAAAATGAGTTTATTTGCCCCGACAGATTCTTTGCCTTTGTATGAGGCAGATAAATACTAGCCTTTCACTGAAAGATGATGTTATATGTGGATGTAATATGTGCCTATAAATATAATGGATACATTATGTCCATAATATGCTATGAGATTTCCCTTACAGTACAACATTAGTACTCAGAAACATTTGTCTGCTTTTCAGGCTATTAATTTCAAATTCTTATATTGTAGAAATAAATATTTCTATATTTGCATTTGTTTTTTCCCCTTTATTTCTCTGCTGGCCATTTTGTTGGAAACTTGAAGCAACAGAGCACAATGAGTCTTTGACAAAGAGTTTCTCGACACAAATCACTGAACTTGAAAATACTGAACTACGTGAGGGCGAAAGGTTGTCTGCATAATACCAGTTTTTTCTCCCTAGCTTAGACCATGAAAAATCTGTGGTGTGGAGGTTTTGGTGCTCATCTCCAAATGATTTGCTTTTCTAATAACAGTATTTTTTCAAATAATTTCTAAAGATAATGTTTTTTATGTTTTTCAAAATCATGGCATAGGACTGCAGAGTGTTAGGAATGCTGTAGGTTATGGGATGGGCATTTGGTGCAGCTTGGATTAGAGTGATAGCTTACTACATGTTTTCAAATGTGCCTTAGTGTAGATGATTCAACAAGATCCCTGAACTGGGGGAAACTTGAGCCAGATGTCTGGACTCAGTGCAGCGTGGGCCCACCAAGGCTGAACGTGACCATGGTGCAGAGCTCTGGCTCTGCAGGCAGAGGGCAAAAGATGTGGTACAGCCCAGGGGCGTGGTGTCACTTAAGGAGGAGGTGATAGCCTTTGAACAGAGCCTATGGAGTTTGTGGCCCACTTTGTGTGGTGGCAAGCTCTTCTCAAGAGGAAGCTTTTGGATGCCTACATGATATTTGCTCATAGACAGTGACTCAGTTTATTCTGAAGTAGTTCGAGTACTAAGTCTGGTGCTTCTGTCATCATTGACCACGATGTTAGTCTTCTGGATGTAGCTTTGAGTGACAAATGTTTTGTTACTTTCCTGTAACGTCTAGATTAAAGTATCGAAATAACCTTCTTTCAGTTCCACTGAATGCAGTTTATGCAATACCCTAAAGGCCAAAATGCTTAAATCTTTTCTCTCCAAAGCATAGTTTGCTATGTTATGTTGCCAAATAACAACTTGCATCCAGAAGTTAGTAGGACTTTGAAGGAGTGCAGATGGAGTTGTTGACTTCTATCACATGGCTTTAGGAAATTAAAGACTGCTTAGGTAGAGCACTGGTAAATACTTTTGTCGCAAATTGAAGGATTGAAAATCAAACTGAATTTGTAGCGAATTTGATGAAATTAAATTAATGTTTTTTCAGAAGACTTGTTTTATGGAGTGACAAGTGAAAGCAAGACATCAGAAATCCATCTTAAATCTTCCCTTTACTGTGACCATTAAGAAATAGGTATTCAGAACAGTTATCATTAATTTTATTGACTAGAATATCTATAGGATTTTTTTACTGTTAACTCATCACAAAATATGTTATTTTTCTGTAACTACAATTTTTTTTTTTTTCCTATAGGTGCCTATTTTTAATGCAATAGTGTCATTAGCTGGCTGAAGACTAAACATGAGAATAGCAGGTAAGCACACCTGGTAAAATCAGACTTCGGTCATTTGTGAAACAACTGGTATGGACAACATCAACAAGTTGTGACAATAAGGTTTTAAAGTCATAGAATCATAGAATACCAGGTTGGAAGGGACCTCAGGAATCATCTGGTCCAGCCCTTCATGGCAAAAATGTGATTTAGGCAAGATGGTTGTCATGTGAAAACGGGAGATTTTCTCAAACGCTAAGTGTTTGATTAGTCTGTCAGCACCCCAGGAAAGCAAAGACCATTGTGCCCTCCCAGTCTGCCAGTGTCCCGTTATGGGGAACCTTTCACTGAACTTCCTTTGCATTTAGGCAGAGCTTGAATGACTCTTGTCATGTATACTTCTGTTATTGATTGGTGTAAAATTCTCTCACTTCACTTTTAAAGATACAGTCACCAAAATGTACAGCACACACTCAGCAATGGGTGGTAGTACCTTGGAGGTGGGTAACTTTGGGATGGAGGTGTGTGTTAACATTACAATTCTGTTGTAATGAACCGAGTTCATCTGAGGAGAGCGATTTCACCACAGTTGCTAGTTCAGCAGCAGGACATCTATCTCCCTTGGATGACAGGTGCTATGTGGTTTATGAGCTACAGAATACCACTGAGTTCCCCGCCCTGCAAGGATTTAAACAGCCTGACCACTATGTTTCCACTCTTGCTCCGCCCTCCATTTCATCCCCCTTAGCAGGTGCTTAAGGTTGCAGATTGTGTGTGGGGGGAATCATTGTGGAATAGGTGTTTGAGCATCTCATGGCATTCCATCCAGAGAGTAGCAGTTGCATTTTACGCTATAATTTCCTTACCATTATAACTTCTGTTCAAAAGTGAATATAACTTCCTCTAATCTGACCCCACCCATCTTTACACAATGGCCCAGCACCCTGTCCAGCCAAATCTTAAAAATGTCCAGCACTGAACAATCCGCTACTTCCCTGAGGAGATTATTCCAGTGTCCGATTGTTCTCAGCACGAAAAATTTGTCCAGTTGGAATCTCCCGCAGAGTGACATGAACCCATTACCCCTCATGTTTCCCATGTGACCCTTGGTAAAAAGGGAATCTCCATCTTCTTTACAGCCACCCCTTAAATACTGGAACATGGTACTAAGGTCTCCCCTAAGTCTACTTTTCTCAGTTCTGAACAAACCCAGCAGTCTCAGCTTTTTCTCATTTGGCAGGTTTCCCAGTCCTTTGAACATCTTTGTGTTGGACCTTCTTGATGCAGTTAAGCTGACTTTTCTAATTTAATAACTTTGGTTTGGGACTGTAATTCTGACAGGGTGACCTTGAAAATTCAGCAGTTGGTCCTGAACTTTCAGTTTGGGGTTAGTGATTAATGTCTGATCTCTGGGTCCTAAGCTTTGGACCCAAAGATAATAGATAGTAACTACTGTAAACCTAAGAAGCCAAACCTTGACAAAGGTTGGCCAATCAGGATTGCAGCTGGGCCATTAACGATCATTTAGAAGCTGGATGGGGACTGACAGTGAGGGACCAGCACAACAGAGTGTGCCTAAAGATGAGAGGTGAAAAGTTCAGGATTGATGAAGACTACCTGATGACCACAGGAGCAAAGTGCAAAGGTGCAAACTGGCCAGCATTATGCAATCAAAAAAACCACATACAAAATGCATATGTACCAGGACCGGGCATAAAGGGCTGCAAACCTGCTGGTTCGAGGGAGTATGTGTTTGGTGGAACTATCACTCATCCTCCAGGAACCTTACTAAACAAATACCTGCTACTCACAAGACAGAAAAGGCCTCTTGAGTAGTCTTTTGGGCCAGAATTCGGCATCACTCTCCAGACTGTCCCTGTCTCTTTTTTTTTTTTCCTTTTTTTAATAGCAGGGTCCAAAACTGAAGATGATGTTACAGGTGTGGCATGACAAAGTGCTGAGGAGAATGGGATGATGACTTCTTTATCTCTCTTTGCTGGTGATGCCCTTGGTATTCAAACCCAGAATCCTGCTGCTTTGGTGCAGCAGCAGCACAGGGTTCACTCATATTGAGCTTGTTGTCCACCAGGATTCACAGCTCCCTTTCCCCAGAACTGCTTTCCAGCTGGGTAGGTCCCAGGCTGGTCTTCAGTCCTGGATTACATTTTCGGAGGTGGAAGACTTTGCACCTGTCCTTGTTGAGCTTCAGTAAGGTTCTTGTTAGCCCATTCTTCCAGCCTGTCCAGGTCTTCCTGCTGTGTGCCTCTCCCTCTTGAAGTGCCCACTTCCTCACTCAGTTTGGTATCCTCACCAAACTTTGTCATTGTTCACTTCACTTAACTGGCATAACAGGCATTGCTGTTCTATTTTATTGTTGTTAAATGAAATTAATTTTGGAATTTAGGGTGGTCAAAGGGTAAGCAGCTGGTTAAAATGCTAACAGCAGCTGATTTGCAGTGACTGTCTAAAGTGCTGTGACTTGACGTATTTTGGCTGCTATTTCTGTAAGATGATAGAGGAATAAGGAAACAGCCAACGGTTGTTTTAAGCTATTTCTTCTCTGCCTCACACCCCAACCAAAAGTGCTTTGTGTTGTTATAAGTGTCTGAAACTTCCTGAATGGTTACTGGGAGTTTGAAGGCTATAAAAGACTTTTCTTTGAGGTAAGTTATTGTAGTACAGGGTTTGAGAAACTAATTTTATTTGACAGAAGGTGTAGTGGTTGTAAAAATAAGACTTTTGCCAATATGGCGTTGCAAGAAAACATTATTTTCGACTTTTGTTGCAGTAGAATAGCCTGTGTAGCAACTGAACGGTTTTGAGTTTCTGGTGCATTGCACTGTTATCAATGGTTGTAGTGTTACTTTGTGTAAGGCGCAACTGTTGCCACTTCTAAGAGAAATAGACGCAGTCTTTTCAAGATCACCTTACTGCATGAAATTTGTCCTGATTTTTGTCACTACTCCTGAATTTATTTTATTAACCACAATATGTATAACTGGAAGCAACCTGCTAAAGTAAATCTGATAACTGGAAAATGCTGCTATTTTTGGATGGCTAATTCACCTGGAAAATTACTTTCCAAACTTTTTTTTTTTCCCCCTAAAAGTCACAGACAAAGAAATATGGCAGTTCATTTAGAATGAACATGCTCTCCAAGTGCTACTTGCTAGATGACACTTTCCAAAATCTGGTACCATCTTGCATTTTTATGCAGTGTTGCTTTGAAAACCTTTCCCTCCACTTTTTAACGTATGTTCAAATCATCTGTTTTCTCCAGTTCTTACACGTGGTGTTCTTCCCTTCTAGTACAGTGATCTTTGGAGTTCCAGCACAACAATTTTAAATTAAGTTTTGCATCTGTGTTTTCGTATGTCATAGTATGTATGTCCTCACATGTGAAAAAAGAAAGACCAAACTACAGGCAAAAACCCCTTGTATTTCTTCATCATTCTTTTCTTTTTCTATCCCTCTATCTTTTTTTAGCCTTTTGGAAGGATTGATTAGTCTCTCTTATCCTTCTGAAGGCTGAGTAATCTGTCTATTTTAAGATTTTCTGAACAGCCTGTCACAGCAGCAGTCTGCGATCTGCAGGAGTACATATGTTTGATTTTTTTCTGAAGGATTTATTTGGCTGGCAATCTGAGAAACAGAAGTCTGCTTCTTCCAACCGGTTTGACATACTGCAGTGAAATAGGAGGGCAGGATGTTGATCAGATGCCTCCTCACCTAACTTCTGCTCTCAGCTGGTATTCTACAGTAAGGCAAATGAATGTAAAAATATATTGAAAATTATGCTAAAAACTGGTGAAGTTCATGGCAGTACCGCATACACTCAAGTTCCATTTCAAATATAAATTGCTGTGGTTGTGTGCTTCCAGCTCTTCTCCCAGGAGGTAGATTTGCCACTCAGTACTGGAGAAATTTGGCTTTAAAACTTCAAACTACCTGGGGTTCAATATATTAAAAGGAGAAGAAGAGGAGAGGTTCTGCTTTTTCTTACTTTTTAAAATAGCTCTTTTGAGTCATCAGACTTGTTTTTGAAGGTCATTAATTTAAATTCTCTGAAAAGTAGGGACAGTGCTTTTTTCTGGTTGACTGGTGGTTTTGGGGTTTTTTTAATGTAATACTCAGAGCTGACTGACCATAGCAACCAAGCTACAGTATATTAACAGATCCCTAATCACTTAGTCTTGGCAGTATGTTAAAATAGAGGTAGCTCGATCTGAAGTGGGGGGTGGTGGGTGAGTGGGGAAGCACAGTATTTGTGAACAGGGAGGAACCAGGTACTCCTGGTTAAGAACAGGGAATTGGAATGGGGGCAGTGGGAATTTCACATTTGGACAACAGACAGGTAGATCAGCTTAGTTTATCTTGTCAAGCTGGATTTTCATGGAAAACTCTGGTTTCTCCTGACTGCTGAGCTGAATTGGTGGGCTATGATGCCAGGCAAGCATGAAGCTGGAGAAAGCTAAGAGCAGAGTGTATGGTAACCTGAGGGACTGGTGCCGTTACGTCCTACATTATAATGTCTGTTTTTTGCAGATTACTTCTGTTTTGTAAGTCCACAAATGGTTGTCCTAAGTTCCCCATAATGCAATCTGATACACAATTCTCATGTTGTTAATTTTGGTAAACTATTGTTACCATGTAGGGATAATTTTTTGAAACTTTTCTCTGTTTCTTAACAGGTGCTGCCAAGTTGGTAGTTGTCATAGCAATATTTTTATTGACATTTTATGTCATATCACAAGTGTTTGAAATAAAAATGGATGCAAACTTAGGACACATATTTGGTAAGTGATCACTTTTTCTCTGGACATCTATTAATATTTACTTGATTCATAATCAACAATATCTATTTTGCTTTAAGCTTGACTTAGGCTCTTACACCTAAGAATTCTGTTTTTATTTTTAATATATGTGTACTTGGTTTTGTATATATATATATCTAATATGTGTATTAAATAATTTTCTTTATGAAATATTCAACCTACTCTCTGCATTAATTTGATTCCTTTGTTTGCCAAATATACATAGTTTTACTGGCTTTATTTGTTTACTGGTACTTACATTCTTAACATAGAGTTGTGAACTAGGTGACCCGAATGATGTTTCTGGAAATCCGTGCTCTGCCTTATTATTGCTAAAGAAATGCAGAATTTGTTTCGGGTGGGCTTTTTTGATTGCACAGGTACACTATCAGGTTTACAGTTACAAAAGAAAACCCAAAAAACAAACAAACAAAAAACCAAAAAACACCCAGAATTTTAGGTACACAGGTAGTGTTCATGTTCTTTAACTCTGGATTACTGCAGCTTGAGCCAACATCTGAACCAATCAGAAGAGACATCTTTAATCATCATTGAAGAGACAGTGGTGTCATTAAGATATGTGCATGATGAGGTCACGCGTGTCTCTTCCTGTCCCGAGAAAAGGAGTCATGAGTGGCTGGGTTGAAGTACACCTCAGTTGCAGGCTTCTGGTGGTAGCTGAAAGGAACCCCAACCTGGTGAAGCTGCAAGAAGGAAATTTCACATTAGTGCCCACACCTCCATAAACCCTTGGAGATATGGTATCTCCCTGGATCTTTGTGTTAATCAGAGAGTGATAAATTAAGGGAGTGTTCTGAATGGGGTTCCTGATGACTTTCATTCTTCTACTGTGTAAAAGTTTTTTATTGGAGCGTAATATTCAGGTGTATTTGATGCTTCACTTCAACCAACATGTTTTTATGGGGTGCAGAAAGATTTTACATTTATAGTATATTTTATAACAGATAACACTTATAATAAGATCTTGTAAAACTTTCTATTTTTCATTTTAGCTAGATCAGCATTGGATGCAGCTGCACGCTGTGAGTATTCATATGCATGTATTACTGCTGTGACTAGCTTTTGCTAGTAACAGAAGGGCTGTTGAATTTTCATAGTTAAGGAAGTCTTAATTACAGTTCTAATGCAATCAGAAACTAATTTTCCTCTTTTCCTGATTTTCCTAAATTTCTGGTGAAGTCTATTTTGTAGTTTTGGTTTGTGGCTTTTGATGACAGTGCCAGAGCAAGCAGCAGGGTAACAACAGGAATTAAGAATAATGAGGTACTTCAGGAACCTAGATTATTTTAAGCTGCTGTGCAACTGCAGATGCAATACTGTTTGCCTTTGCTCTTTTCCTTGAATTTCTTCAGAAAAGTAACTGATACTTATTTGTGTTAGCATACCTGTAGTGTTGTCTCTAAAATCTTGTTTTATTTCCTTTTGAAAGCTACAAAACCTCCAAGATACAAATGTGGGATCTCTAAAGCTTGTCCTGAAAAGCATTTTGCATTCAAAATGTCAAGTGGCGCAGCGAATGTAGTTGGACCTAAAATTTGTCTAGAGGATAATGTGTAAGTATTTTTACCTCTTGTCTCTAAGTGTCTCAAATATTGTCTTAGATCACTTTGCACGCATAATCAGTAGCTTAAATTAGGTTTTGTTTTGTCAACATTTTAACCACAGGAAAAAATTACATTGAATTATATACCTTATCTGTGGTGAAGCATACTTATTGCTTTGCCATAAATGTAGAAACGTATGTTCTTTTAATACATGCAAGATAGTTTGCTCTTTATTTCAGGTTTACAGACTGAAGGGTTATTTATACTTTGTCAAATCAGGTTCACACTTGCCTCTAAGTAGCTTGTTCTTGTACCTCTAAGAGTAATTCAGTGAATTGATTGTATAGTCTTTTGCAAGTCATCTTTTAAACTGCATTTCCATAATACCAGTGTCAGAACATATTTTCCACTTCTCTTTAAAGGTTGACTTTGAAAGGAAAAAAATAGTTTTTTAATGATTGGTAATTATTTAACTGTGCTGATGATAACTAAAGTTAATGTGCCTAAAATAATTGTGAAATGAGGAAAAGAACTGCCTGGGAGACAGTTTGGTTTTGAGTTTAAGTCTTCTGGTTTTAATAATGATATTTTTGACACAGTATTATCAAAAATATTGCATCTGAGCATTTAACTGCATACCTTTCAGTAAGCCCGTAATGGGAATAAAAATATTTATTTGTAGACTTTGGATTTTGCTCTTAGGTTGTTCCTTCTCATTGTCACCGAGAGTGTGCAACTTCCTGTAACATAATCTAACCATTCAATTTTGCAGGTGACATGTCAGAAAAGACATGATGTTAGTGTTGCCAGAAGGAGATTTTTTTCAGTATTAGTCACACTTGAAGCCTTTGCCTTCCATTTGCATTTCAGCTACTCCAGTTTAGCTGTTTATCACCCACACTGTGTTAGAACAGAGAAGCAGGTAGAGTAGTTGGTGCTAATGAATTCCAGAGCAAATGGCAACTTCACTGTGAACAAAAGAACCCCACATAATATAATAAGTATGATAATTAATCTATAAGAGAATAAAACGTTGGTTAACGTTTTCCATCACTTTGCTCTCTAAAGGAACTGTAAGACGTTATTTCAAATGATCTTAAAGAGAAGGCTGTTTTTAGCACTAA
Organism: Grallaria varia; assembly: GCA_013396735.1. NCBI lineage: Eukaryota > Metazoa > Chordata > Aves > Passeriformes > Formicariidae > Grallaria > Grallaria varia. The sequence goes on along the minus strand of VWZG01012842.1, from coordinate 136,165 downwards.
CTCTGGCGTTCCACTGTGAGGCTGATTTAGCTGAAGCTCCCTTGCGCAGGAGTCGGTTTGCAGCAGAGCATCACGGTGTAGTCGGCGAGCACGTGCTAAGTGAGCATGAGCTCACCTTGGCACACACTGACAACAAGCTGCTGGGTTTTGCTTTCCATTCTTATCATGGACTTGCTTTGTGACCTTGGACAGGCTTATCTAATTTCTTGGCATGGTATTTTGCGTGGTGTTACAGAACATCTCATTCTGGTTGCTTAATATAGGAAGGTTAATATCTCTGAAGTCTTCAGCTGATTCAGTGATTAAAAGTTGTGGGAGTGTAAGTAACATTTTAATTTCAGGATTATGATGCCGAATTCTGGTCTAAAAAGACTACTCAGAAACTTCTTGTCTTTTGAGTAGCAGGTATTTGTTTACTATGAGGCGTCAGGAGCATGGGAGGTAGTTCCACCAAACACGTTCTCCCCCGAACCAGCAGGTTTGCAGCCCTTTATGCCCGGTCCTGGTACATATGCATTTTGTATGTGGTTTTTTTGATTGCATAACGCTGGGCTTTGCTCCTGTCGTGGTCATCTCCCTTGCTTCGGCCTCTCAGGGTGGTCATCAGGTAGTCTTCATCAATCCTGAGCTTTTCACCTCTCATCTTTAGGCACACTCTGTTGTGCTGGTCCCTCACTGTCAGTCCCCGTCCAGCNTTTTTTTTTTTTTTTTTTAAATCTCTCACTTACTGATTAACTAAGAAGAGATTGTTATTCTTGTCCAAAAAAAGATAAAAAAATCTACCGGATATTCTGCTGAAGAAAGTGATGAAAAGAAAATAGTTGCTGGCCATAGTCTATTATACTACTAGTGCACACTTCAGTGCACAGCTATTTGCTTCTAAAGCCCAGTTTGCCTTGGCAAAAATCTTTCTGGTTTCCTTTAGAGGAGGACTTGTGTGTTTGAATGTCCGCCAGAAAATTTTATTGATTTTATATGGTCTCCTGCTTTCCTCTAAGAGATTTTATTCCTCTTTCAAAAGCTCTCATAACTTGTTGATTGTAGATTCTTGGAAGAATTCTAAAACTGATGAAGGGCTGCCCTCTTGTGAGAAGCTGTTGCGCTGCAGCCTGTTTTGTTTGCAATGGTGCAGAAGCTGTCTCAAGTGTATGAAGTAGTATATCAGGACTGAAAAAATTACTTATTCTGTAACTTTTTCTTTAGACATATGTTGTGAATTCACTCCTGCCAAGTTTTTTTTTTTTCCTGATTACTTTGTATTCTTCTTCATACTTCCAAGACAAGAAAGCAGAAATAAGTGGTTACAATTTGTAAATGGTATTTTCAGAGTAGGTTTTTTCCTATATATCAAATGTAAGGATGTCACTTGGTTTATGAAAGCACTAAAAGTGCTCATAGAATTCAGGATACATGTAATTTCTTTATCTTTAATTATATAGATATTTTAATGTGAAACAGGAGTTCTGCTGTATACAAGTTCAGTTATAGCCTTGTTCTGTATTGGGAGGACATAATCTCAATTAGAAAAAACACACTGGATTCATCATCAAAGTATTAGGTATTGTAGTTGCTGCTTCATGGGATTTTTAGAAGGGTCATTATTTACTTCTTTACCAGCAACTTCTCCATGCGGTTTTACTTTCTCTATTAAGAAGCCAGTTGTATGATTGTGCCACAGTAACCCAACAGCAGAATGTTGCACTGCCTTCCTTTAACTAGTAATTCTTGTATTCATAGTTGCAGGGGTTTTTGTTGTCTGAATTCATTATAACTTTATGTATGTGTGGAATTTCAGTGTGTAGTCACCTCAGTATTATTTTTGTACCATTATTTATGTACAGAGAAATTTTTAGTTAAAATGAAAGGAAGTTCTTATTCTTTTTTGTAAATTAAATAGCTGCTAAATCTTGTATGAGGAAAGTGTTCAGAACTTTGCTGCCTTTTTTTATTTATGTTTCAGTCTTTATTTACCATATGCATTTTGTTGAGAACAGATGCTCACTCATGACATGAAAATCATGAGATCAGAGCAGAAATGATTTTCCAGTGACTAAAATACTTCTGGAGTTCCCTACTAAACAGAAATGAATAATGCTTTTCAGCAAAAAAATTCAAGTATTCTCTTTCAAAAGTTACTGTATTAGATGTTTCATTTAAATCAAAATTTTTGGCAGATAGTATAATGTAAGGGAGTAACAGAAGAATATGGAGTCTTTCATCCCTGATTACTAGTTCGTTAAAACCTTTTGAAACCACTGTGCCAAGAGTTGCCATTAACTGGTAGTCTTTCACGACTTCTCTGAATACTTAAGTCTGTTCCTGATACTTATCTATTAAATTTGACATTCCTGTAAATTTTGCTTCTGTGTTCATCCTGGCTGCAAAAGATAGTGCCAGAGAGGAAGATTTTTGGCATACTTCTGTGGTAGACCATTTCTTGTTTCTAGCCTATGACTAAGCAGCTGGCATGAGAAAGCTGATGTTACCGTTGTGTGTGTAAGGATGTGTTGCTTAGAACAGATTTTCAGACATGACCTGAAAATTGTACTGCTGCAGAAGAAACATGGAAAAAGTTTTGAACATAACAGGACTGTACCTACATGCAGCCCCTTCCTACAGCCAGCAAGGGAGGTTAAAGAAATCCTGACGAGGATGGAATTAAAGTATCTGTTAGTGTTGGTGGTTAATGAGATGTGTGCGCCTATACACCCTTGCTGAGATGCTTTCTTGAATCTCAGCTGAAGGCTTCTTCATTATCTTAATTTATGTAATTGTTCCAAACCTTACTTCTATTTCTCATATATATTCTCTCTTTTAATCCTACCTTCAAAATGTTCGTGCTGGGATATTTGGGGCTTGAAGGCAAAATAGAGTTCTTTACACATTGCCAGTGAACAGGGATGAGGAGTTTTGGAAGCTTCCTCACTGGAGTGGTACAACCACCACGCTCCAAGGCAGCACAGCATCCTGCCTAACAGTCTTATGTTCCTGTTACCTCTTCTTTACAGCTCTGAAGGGCTTCCATTTCACAACAGGTCTTGTCAGCTCCTTTACCCCTCAGAGTTTGGTCAATAAATTACTGTCACAGATTGTGACATTTTTGTTGGGATGTGTGACTGTACTTCAGGATTATGTCCAACTTTTGCTTAAAGTCCCATCAGCATACTAATATTTTTCTTGCAGTTAGGTTGCCTGTTATGTGTAGGAGTAGCTACCTGTTCTGCCTTTCTTGTTTCCTGATGTGATGGTGCAATATGAATTTTAAATGCTCCTGTTCAGTTAGCTTTTAAACTCACTAACACATTTTTGTTCATCATGTGGTTTCAAAATAAAAAAGCTTAAAATGTTGACCATGTGACTGTGCCAAGATCCTCAGATTAATATTTGGTTCGGGCTCTTTAACTGGAAGGTGTTTTTTAAAATACATTAATAACACTTTGGTTTTTTGTGACACTTTTAATATAAGGCATATTTTGAAATCAAGATGATTAAGCCATAAAATTAAATCAATACAATTGGGGATATTTGTGTTATTCTCCATTCAGTGGTGTCATAAGAGCACACTGATTAGTTCAAGGAGATTTTGCTTCCTTTAAGTACTCATGAACATGTGGTCCTTTAACTATATATCTCTTAGAATTTGATGCTATTAAAAAATGGAACTATTTCACATCAGAAAAATTTCCTATTAAAAAGAAAAATATTTGTTTTGTTTCAGTTTAATGAGTGGCGTTAAGAATAATGTTGGCAGAGGAATAAATGTGGCCTTGGTCAATGGTAAGTGACATTTTAAATCATCAAATTGTCTTCATTTTCAAATTGTTTCTGAAATTTAAGGTGAAAAAAAATAAGGTATGGTGAAAGGCAAGCAAGAGGAGAAAAGGAAGTATTCAGCTGATTTATACTGAGATAATGTCAGATCTTGGCACTGACATCTTATTGTTACAAAGTTAAAGAACACGGCGCATTTTTGTGTCTAAAAATGAGCTGTAAAAATAGTAACATGGGGTGCTGTGGTGACTATCTTGGTGATACATCAGATAAATTCCTAATGCACAAGAAAATGGAAAAAGACACAAGATGCATCCTACTTTTGCCCTGGCATGTTGCCACCACTAATAAAACTGTAGACTAAATGCTTCTATTGCTCTGTTTTCAGTGAAACTTCTTTAACAACTTTGTTACTACACAGAAAGACCAGCTCATTACTTCCTAGCTTGAATACGTATATTTGGTCTATGGATCTTGTCCCTAAATACATCATGTTATGTAATTTTGTTCAGGGTTCTTAATTTTCATTAAACCCAAACAAATTTAACTGTGTGTTACCTTGAAAGCTGAACTGAATGTCAGTACTGCCAGATTTATCCTTAATATGTGGGAAGCAATTCCTTGTAGCACTGAGTTAGCACTTTGTCTTTTCACTGTAATATAAATTCATGTTATTTTTGGATTGTACTTAGGTTTACATCATCTAAAGCATGATTTGAACAATACTTCCCTAATCCTATGCTGCTTTCCTAAATTGTCTCAATCTGTCCAAAACCAAAATACCTATCTTTGTATTTTATAGCTCCAGTCTTTATCTCTGTCTTCCAAACTTTAAATGAATGTATGTATTAAAAAAGTCTACCTTCCATCAAATACTCCTTTGTAGACAGCATAATAAAAAAAAGGTAATGAGAGATTGTTCACTTTTTTCTATTTGTTCTGGATGTTTAAGTCTGCTAACAATTTTCAGTCTACTGCAAAACGTGCAGTGTAATTTTAAGCTTCCTTACTTTGCGTGTGGCACTAGATGCAGACTATAGCTGTGCTGTCTGTTTTTGCAAAACCAACTTAAAAAAAGGTAGATATATGAACTGAATACTCTGTGTTATTTTTAGAGGCTTGTGGGCATTTTATTTTAGATTCCGCTTGAAGCAAAATCAGAAGTTTGCAAAGAGTTATAGAATGGTCTGGGCTGAAAGGGATCTTAAAGATCACCCAGTTCCAACCCCCCTGCTGTGGGTGGGGACACTTTGCACTAGACCAGTTGCTCAAAGCCCCATCCAACCTGGCCTTCAACGCTTTCATGGATCATCTCACTTTTTTCCCCTCTTAGGCTTTCCTCCACTTTTTCACAAACTACTCCACTGCTTAAGGAGCAATTTTCATAGGAGTTACCATAGTTCATTTATACAGTGTCTTCTGCAGCACTTTCTCCGAAAGAGTCAGTAACAGGAGTTGGGCATGTTTGTAGAATAATTTTGATTATATTCGATGACACCAAATATTTCTTTTTCCCTCCAGGTAAAACAGGAGAACCATTAGATACTAAATTCTTTGATATGTGGGGAGGAGGTAGGTGCACTTAGACTGGTCAGAGAGAAACAACAAATGGGCTTTTTTCCCTTCTCCTTCTCGAAATTCCATTTGCTGTGGTGGTTTCATGGGATAGTTAATGGAGTATTTCACTTTTACCTTTGCAATTGTGAGGAGAGTTCAACTTCAGAGAAATGCAAATAGCTGAGGAGGGAGGGAATGGTATGGTTAATCAAACAGACTTGCTCTCCAGAGTAGTTCTCTCTAGTGATTGTCTTTACACAATAAGGATTAAACTCTTTCTATAAATAAGAGTTCTCTGCATTTTAGCTTTCTCTCAGCCTCTTTTTAAAAATGTTAAGTACATTTACAAATATTCTTAAAAGTAATCTCTTAGCAGAAAGACATTGTGATGTTTAAATATACAATTGTTGCGTGTTATTAAACACTTTTATGTTCTCCTTCTTTTCAGATGTGGCACCATTAATTGAATTTCTGAAGTCCATCCAGGATGGAACAATAGTGTTAATGGCAACATATGATGATGGTGCAACCAAGTATGTAATTGATTTTAAATAGCAAGTGTTAATTAAACTTTTAAATACTGATTTATACTGAAAAAAAATACATTCCTTTTCACACAATCACTTTTGATAAGGTTTTTGTTTTTCCAAGGTGACAGATTTGAAACTTCCAATTTCTTAGTATCATAATGCTGATGTGATAAAGATAAAATTAAAAATAAGCAGATGTATATATATATGTACTTAGAGTGCTTTTAGGTGTATACTTTTGTGAGAAACAAAAGTAAATTAGGTATTAAATTAGACCCTTTAGCGGAAATATCACAAGTGTTTCTTTCTGAAGAGCCTGTAGGTAACTTAAGAGAAGAAATAAAGAGCTGCTATTTGGAGATTATGTAGTGATAACTTATCCTACAGAATTGTTTTCCCTTCCATGCTAATATTATCCTACTTGGACCTACAGGCACTGAACTGTGCTGTGGGGCAGCAGTCTGAATTTTGAATTAACTGACCCAAGCAGACAGGAACTTCTTTCATATATTCAGGTCATTTCTCTAATCTAAAATAGCTTTCACTTTATCTAGACTTCAGCTTGAGCCTGGAAACAATGTTTACTTTAAAGGTTGAGGTTTTTTAGTTGCTTGGAGAATTGCTAACCTGATTTGAGAAGTATGTATAAATTCTCACAGGAGAGGGTGCTTGGCTTTTGTTGGTGTACTAACAGGTTTGTATCCTGGTTGCTTGAGATTATAGTGTGAAAGAATAACGCTCATTGCATCAGGTGATTTCAGAACTAGCCTTATCTGATTTTTAAAGACAGATTTTGCCCAATATTTACTGACTTAAACTATGTTTAATGAGATTAAAGCTGACTGGTGCACGGAGTAACAGAGGCTCTAAGGGCATATGTTTTATGAACTTCTCTGTTTTGTTCAAGGCTTAATGAAGAAGCACGGAAACTGATTGCTGAATTAGGAAGCACATCAATTACTAACCTTGGCTTCAGAGACAACTGGGTCTTCTGTGGTGGAAAAGGAATTAAGACTAAAAGCCCATTTGAACAGGTCTGTGATTCTCTAACTCGCTGGAATTTAACTGCTTCCATTAATAAAGGCATAGCAGGCTTTATAAATGCCATGCATTTGTTCAAGGTGGATATCTATTGCAGTGGTGACACAGTGTTATTTTCAGATTTTTTCCTTCAGTAGCCTCCTCCTTTCAAACATACAAAAAAGATTCTTTAGTGACTCGTAAATAACTAAAGAAAATCTTACATGGGGTAGATCTTATTATGTCAATAACTAGATCATTTATCTTTTTAATGAATCAAATTAAACTGAACAATTCAAAACATACTGCCTAACACTTTTATTTCAGATGTGCTAACAATGGTGAACGTCCAACAGATAAGTGATAGTTAAGGGGTTGGTGTTCCCAGCTGTTAGCTTAGTTCTTTTCTCAGAAATTATTGCTTCCAAAGCTAAATTTGTGAAATAGAATATGTTCCCATGCTTTAGCTGTTAGAATTTGGTATGCGTCAATATTGCCTTTAATTACTGGTAAAAGTAGCTTTGTACTAGGAGAAGAAGATGCATTTTCTTCTGCCAGCTTTGCAAGGGAGTGGAAAACAGTGTAGAAACAGAGGCAATAATGTCTTACCTGACTGCAGATAGTTGCTTGGTCAAAAAACAAACCCGTAATTTTCAAAAAAGGGGAACATTGAACATTATTTAATGTTCTTTAAAAGCTCACTATTTGTTTTCGTTGCCTTGTAAATTTAGTATCCTTATTTATTTTTACTTAGTGGTTCATTCTTTAATGCAGTTGGTCTTTTCCTTGCTTGTCTCTCTTCCTAAATAAGCATCCATAATAAAATTTAAAAATGTTTTCCCAGTAGAGCTAAACTGTTTTTAGCATACACTTGTCTGAGCAAGTTACATTAAGTGGTGAATACTGAGAGTTTGTTACATTTGACACAAAGGACAAGAGGCTAATAGTGATATTTTCTCTTTGTCCTTAGTCTGAAAATAAGTAAATGCCTTAAAGCTGTGAGTTAAAGCAAAAGGATAAATGTCTTCACATTAACAGCAGATTGTTGTTTTCCATTTATAGCATATAAAGAATAACAAAGACACAAACAAGTATGAAGGCTGGCCAGAAGTTGTCGAGATGGAAGGCTGTATCCCTCAGAAGCAAGACTAATGAAAACAAAAGGAAAATAGAAAGAATATGGAAGAAAATGCACTTTCTGCTATTATTAGAGAGAGGGCTATGAAGGAGACTGTACTGTAAATAATATTTTTAAAGCATGCAGCCATCTTGTCGGTGTGTGCATGAGCACTGGCATTTTGAATACTTGGGATTATTTATTGCTAACACATACAGAAAGTCTTTTTGTAAATACGTCCAAAATAAAAGAAACATCAAATCATTTCTATGCAGGTTTCTTAAAAGCACAATATTTAGTTTGCCTGTGGTAAATAGTATCTTGTAGATAACTGGCTAATAAATTACGTATGTGGACAATAAATAGATCCTGACAAATGTACTGTCTTCTTAACAGTGCAATGTTGCTGTGACTATGTAAACTTAGTGGACCATTGTAGATTTTAGTGATTAGTTAATAAGGAGCTTTAATTTTATTTTTTTTTTGTTCTCTGCCTTTTTAATGGCAGCATCACTTTTTATTAAAGCTATTTGGTTATTCTAATATAACATGCTCCAAAAATTTGTTTTGTAGTTCCCCTTAAAACTGAATAATCAACAAAGGAAGAATACCTGATAGTGTAACACAGGTATGCCATGAAAAGCACAACAGAAATTATTTTTCTTTTATCTTTAGGGGATGAAAAAAGTATATAAATAGTGTTTGTGATGCTTAAAATGAGCTTGGAGGAATTTGTACTTAACCTGAAAGTTTACTTTATAGAAGAGACTCGGCATGTTAAACAGCAGTGCTGTGGCTAATTTTTTCAGTTTTTATTGCAATTCTTGTACTGCTGCTTAACTGTTGATTCTCCCTACGGCTGTTCAGCTGTAGTGGCTGGTCACCTAGTAAACATGCATAATGGAATAGTTTCCTCTTTTAGTTCTAACATCGGGAATAGATTTCACATCACAAAGAACCTGTTAGAAAGCAGTCTGCCTTCTGGTCGGAGTTGTTTCAGGGAACACGGTGGTGATCGTTTACCACCATGTTACTTCTGGTGGGAGCTGAGGCAATCTGCTCTTCCAGTGAAATGTTAGAGAGAGCATTCTGTCTTGGGTTATGTAATGTGTGACTTGTAAACTTAACTGACAATGTTTCCTTCATCCTTTTTTTTAATGGAAAAAAATGGACCAAGTTTAAGTGGCCTTATTCTTTAGCTTATATCAAAGCTGTGAGAAGACCTTGTTTTGTTTGTAAAAATCTGTTTCTTTTCAGAAGGGCCAGCTTGAACTTTTCCTGAAAGTAGCTATGGTATAACTGATTGTGTCTGTATTCACAAAATAAGGGCTGACACAGAATTGGCTGTAATCTCTTGGAGCTTTGTGTCATGAGTTCTGATGTCTGATGAGTTCAGCTGTGATGAGTTTCTGATGTTTGTGTCATGATTCTTCATAAACTTCAAGCTAGTATCATGGGGCAAAAACCACAAAGGATTTTTCAGGAACTCACAGTGAGTTTAACACAGAGGCATTGGAAATACTATTGTTGTTGATGTTTTCTGAGACAAATTCTGTGCACTAAAAATTTCAAGCAATATTGAGAATTACCTTGTAAGACAAATAAATAACCCCTGATACCAGAGTAAGACTGGATTCTGAATTTTTCTCTGTGTTTAACTAGCCTGTTAAGTAACGTGGATTTCCCTCAATTTTAATGTAGAACAGCAATAAACATGCCTGACACAGTAAAACTGCTTTTGTTAAATCTTTCAGATTTTCCTGTGTAGGAGGACATGTCAAAATCCTGTATGTTTTTTCATCGAAGTAAACTACCCTGTTCTAATCTACTTGAAATTATATTTCATAACATTAGGCTGTTGTGGAAAACAACTTTCATAAGTCTTGGAATTTTTACAGAATGCAGTTTTGTTGGTGTATATGCCACTATTGGCTATACTGCTATCCAGAATAATATCAAAATAATTTTGAAGTTACTTGGCAGGGGCTTAAGAGGGAAAAAAAAAAACCAAAACATCTGGCTGCATAATGGTTTCCCTGATCTACTCGTCTTCGTTCTTTTGGCTTTTAATGCCAATGAATATTTCATCTTTCATCAAATTAAAAGGTTCAAATATCCTCTACAAAATTAAATGGAGAGGAAATAAGACTAAAAGCAGCTCTCTTTACCCTTGTATCTTTTAAATTTGTACCTTTTTTTAGCAGTGCAAAGTGAATACATATATTATGATTCTCTTAACCTCTTAAATTTGTACCTGCAATAAACGTTTCCAACAATGGATTTTAAAGCAATAAAATGGTAGGATTATTTTTGTACCTTCTTAATTAATTTGATTCTTCCTCTTATTCTCTAACCCATGTCATCACAGCTGTATAGTATCACATTTAATAAGACTTCACTCAAGTATGTGAAAGTTGTACTGGAATGGCCACACAAATGGGGTCTTCTTGCTCTTGTCCATTGTCATGGTCTGTTGACTTGCAGCAGGTCGGGTCATGCCATCTGTGCCTTCGGTGGGCGAGTTACAGTACCCTGCTGTTGAGGAGAACTCTATGAATCTTAAGCAGCTAGACTGTCTGATAATCTTATCTGCATTTCATTTGAGTTGCCAAGCACACAGATTACTATTCTGTCCTTTCTGGTCTCCCACAGCTAATGGTAGGAGATAGTCTGTTGCAAATACGAAGGGCATTTTGTACCTGTGTGTGACAGAGCTCCAGGATGCATATTTTCCTACACAAGGTGATGAGAACATTTACAGCATCTTGCAGTCTTGTTGAGAACAGAGCAGAGAGAAAAGGGAAGAGAAAGGTCGTGGGGGATGTCTACCTCCAAAAAGAAGAGCTGTGAGAAGAGTGATGAGAGGATGCAAGAACTGAATTTTCACCAAGGAACACTCAGCTGGGATTCAGACTGCCTGAATGTGACTTCATTGTAAACTACAGCTCTCAATTGTTATACTAGTGATTCCTTTGAGAACACACGCAGAATCAGTCTCGAGGAGAAAAGACAACGCAGAAAGAGCCGTGCCTCACCAACACCGCCTATGGAGTCTTTCTGCTGTGCCTTTTGCAACCGGACTTGTCTATCTCGCATCGGCCTCTTTAGCCATCAGCGCGCTTGCAGCAAGCGTGGGTAGAGCCCTTCCCAAATCTTTGTTTGTGAAGCCAAGTGAGTGAGTGATGAGATGAGGGTGTGCTATATGGGTTAACAGGAGTCTTAAGAAAGAAGCTGAAGAGGGCTCTCTGCCTTAATGTACCCTCTGGACCTTTCCTAGTTTTCATGATCCAACTTTTTTTTCTCCCCATCCCCCCCACCTTATTTCCTCAGGAAACCGCAGACCCTTTTACAGCCCCAGTTTCCTGAGTGCTAGTTTAGAAAAAGTTTCATTTTGCAGCGCGTTTTGCTTTCCAGATGTCTTACTGTGGCACTTAGTTTCCTCAAACAGTGACGTTACTACTAAATACTTGATGTGTATGTAATGTCTCCTAAACTGTTTGGATTTTCTGCAGTCTGAGAGTTTTTCAAGAATATGTGTATTAATAAAATAAGAGACCAGGTGGATAATTTGAGAAGGGAATATAATACTGCCACCGTAAGTGTTGACTGACTTGCCTGTGTAAGGGTGGGAAGGGCTGCAGTACCTCCCTAACTGACTTAGGCCATGGCTAAGGTTGATGGCAAGCAAGGGGCTTTTTATTGATTAAATCATCTTTGGTTTTATAGCTGTAAGGCCATAACCTAGCCTTAATACAAGGGGGCTGACAAAGAAAACTGAATAAACCTGTAAGGCTGGATGGGAACTTTGAGGCTGAAGCAGGAAGGTGCAAGAACAGCTCTTGACCTGTTCAGTGATATCACAAGTTGTCAGTGGCTCCTGATGCTGTGCGAGGGATGCTTCTTGCGCTCTTGAGCATTGTGCCAAAATGGCACAAACACCTGAGTTCAGCCTCATCCTGCTCCTGCCTCCCTAAGGGTGAAAAAGTAAAGAATGGCAAGAGAGAATATGCTCTACTGGAGATGCTGAATTACATTTCTGATAACATAGCTTAAACCCACTGTTAGTTCCTCCTCTGTGGTTAGCCCTTTCAACCTTACAAATAAGATCTAAAGCATTTTTCATAGACTCATGTTAAAACAGGTTCATCAGGTATCTCTTCCTATGCTTAACTATCCATCTAGGTAGGTTGGCTCATGTGCCATCCAAATCTTCTTTGCTGAAAATTGACAATTACTTTTTTGCAAGTTAAAAATTGATGACTCTACTTAGGTATTTTTTACATTCTTCCTGAACTTGTCTTTTCCTTTCTAGAACATGCAACCCAGTTCTTTTAATCTTGCATTTAAATTGCTATAATCTGTAACTCTGTAATCACTTGTTCCCTCAGAAAGGTCTGTTCCTTTCTCAGGGTATTGTCCATAGTGGGATATAGCTATGTTTGTGAAAACACAAAAAAAGGCTCTCCAAGCTGAGGAGGAATCATGTCTCCTCTTTGAGCTTGATGGATGGCAGTGGAAAAGAATGCTGTCTTCTGTGGAATGTAGTCTGCAAACGTTTTTTCCCACCAAATGCTGCAGCAATCTTCTCTGACTAATTATCTTTCTCAGCTTTGAATATTTCAGTATTATCAGTACAGCCTCATATTCCCAGATCTTGGCAGCTGAATCATCCCATTGGAAAACTTGGTGGATAATGTCTTGATCTATGGCTTTTATATCTTGTCCTCATAGGTGCCTTGAAAGCATCTAACCCAACATGTAGATAATTGCACCTTCTGTTAAGTTTTGTAGTGTATTAGTAAATAAAATGAACAGTCTGTTTATTGTCCTTTGAAGTATGTAGATAAGAAAACTTTGTTTCAGGGCATTAGGATGTATATGGAGAGAGGTAGAGATCAGTATAGAGCACTTTAATAGTCCAGCTACATTGTCTACTGTGTAAAATGCACAGAAATCACTCCATCCTCTAGGAAATTTCTGATTCCTGGAGACAGCTCAAGGCAGCTAATTCTGTTTCTCCTGTTGATCTTGCCCTACAGTGCAAGAGGTTTAAAGTGTTTCTTAGGATTGCATTCAGGAGACAATCAGCAAACAGAGTGGAAAAAACACTGAGCTCAACTAATGTTTGAGGGTTATTTAAGTGGTCAAAATTGGATTAACCCAAATATGGTCTCAGCAGAGGGTATAATACTGCTCTGTGTCAGTGCTGTTTAGTCCTGGGCAAACAGCTTTTTGATGAGTTTACTTGCAATTGCCATAAAATCATTGATCAATGGAAAATGTGTCTGCCCTGAAGCATTAACCTTTCTTGCTGAACACGGTTTGTTAGTTTTCCTGAGAGGGCTCCTATGTCAGCACATTGTTGGGGATGATAAAAATTCTGCAGGAGGTGGTTTTGGAATTGGGTTATTCCAAAAGTTTGGTCGTACCTATATTTCTTGCATAGAAATCCCTGAAGTGGATTCATTTTGCTAGCTGCTTGTTTGCAGAACTTCTGTCATTCTCTCCATTCATCACGCTCTTTGGGTTTTGGATTTGTTCATTGATTTTATGTTAAAACCCAGGAGTTTTCAATGCACATGAAGTGTGAACCCATAGCTGGACAATATTGTAATGCGAGCAGCACAGTCAAGGAGTTACTACTCCTGGTCACCTCCATGAGTTCTTACTGCCATGCCCTTCCTGCAGTTTTCTGTGCCAAAGTGAGCCAAGTCTATTGTTTGTGGAGTGTTTCTGTGAGCCATATTGTTAAACCAATACACAAGCTGGGGTCAGAACATGGAGCAGGGAGCATGAGCTCAGCCAACCTAGCAGGCAAACTCAGCCTGCCATGAAACCACAGCCTACAGCTCCAAAATCAGCATGTATAAAACTTAACAACTTAGTTCTCAAAGTCTCAGGTAACTTTTTATTTTGCCCTTATTGGCATGAGCAGCAATAACAAGCCAGATTATTTAAAAAAAAAAATTAAAAAATTTAAAAATGGCACATCTTAAACTGGAATTGAGTAGTATCTTACTGTTGTGTTCTGCTGTATGTTGATTTTCTTAATGCTGCTCTAAAAGCTCTGTATAATGTCAAAATGTGATTTAGCACATACTGAGGCATAATGGACTGTCAAATTAATTTCTTAGATTATGGGGCAGATCAGCCCATGGTAAAGAATGGGACATTTTTGAAGTTTGTGCTACTGACATGAGGCACAATGTACCTCTCAGCACAGATCGTAAATCATCATCCACAGAAATAATACTGCAGTTATGTTTTTTAACCCCCAGTATAGTGTCGAGCTTCTTCTCTAGAAAACAGAAATGCTCATGAAATGCGTTTTACTCTGCCCCACAATCCAATATAAATTTTCAGGACTTTGCAGCAAATGATTATGGAAGTCTTACTAAATCACAAGATTCAGCTTTTTAATTAAGGCATCCAGATACATAAATAATTTTATATTTAAAAATAAATAAATAAAAACTAAAAATAAAAGGATGGCAAGCTGATGGTTCTTGAACTATTACAAAGAAAAATGTGCCAGTCTTCTAAAATACACTGTGTAGTAATAAACATAGCAAGGCTGAGAAGAAAAGAAAATGGCCAAAACCTGAGATGGGCTCTGATCTTTCAGCCCATGACAAGCTGTATTCATGCTACCAGGCAGAGGTTCAGCAAAAAGTTTCTCAAGGCATGTGGCACTACCCTGCAATGAATCACTTATCATTCTCCTGTTCAATTAGTGTCTCCAAACTCCACGTGTGTCTGCCTTTACTCTAAATCCTTTATTTGTTACCCCTCTTTGGTGTGCAAAGTTCCAGATCCCCTCCACTGAAGGCCATCCATTTACAGTCACCCCTGGCATTCAAATTCCAGCCTTGGCCAGAGGGATCACCAGTCAATGTTCCCTGCTAGCTGTGAAATGAATTGCAGACTTGTGTTCCTATCTGCCACCACACTTCCACTTCTGCAGAGATGACACAGTGGCCAGAGAGGATTACTTCTCATTTAATTCTCTGCTGAGTAAACCATTAGTAATTTAACAAAACTACCAGTGAGATCACGCAGGTTGATCCACTTTAACAGCAGACCCTGGAAGAGACACGGGTATTTTATCACTAATTATCTGCAGCATTAATGTGGAAATCATGTGAAGGCAACAGTCCCTGCAGGATGAATTGTCATTTGTGGGGGGGGGGGGAAAAAGTATATTTGACTTGCAGAAATACAAACAGAAGGCCAAGTTCGGGAAATGCAGTAGCCAGCTACTTATTTTAGTCTTCGCCTGTACTTGAAAAACTCTACTCGGCTGCAGCAGGACTTGCCCAGTGGTCAACACTCGGATGGTCACTGTATGGTCCTAACTAGGAAGCCACAGTTTTCTAACTACATGGGCTGAGAAACACATGCAGTGACCAGGCAGCCAAAGCATTAGCTTAAGGGGGTTTTTTTTGGTTGGTTGTTTTTTTGGAGGTTTTTGGTTTTTCCCCAAATCTAGGTCTGCCACTGTTTTTGCACATGATTTTGAGCAAGTAATTTCCCCCAGTTTCCTGTTTATACCCAGAATAATACTGCTACCCCTTCTTAATGATGCTCATTGGACGTACGAACGTGAAGCCATTTCTCAGTTATTGTCTCAGTTAGCTATTGTCTGCCCGTGCCACTTTGCAGTAAAAATTGTGAGAGCCTGTAAAATCCTAAAAGTTGCTATTGCGTATTCTTGCATAAAATGAAAAATTAAGTCATGATGCCACATTCAGTGTTACTACTGCTGCTGGATCTGGGCACTCCAGATCACCTGGCAGGACAGATGGGATAGAGTGAGAAGAGGATGCACAACTAACATTTTTGACAAGTTCTCTAGAACAAATAATATTTTTCTGGCTATGATACTTCATGGTATCCCAACCTTGATTGATAGTCACCTAAAGAGAGGACTCAGACAGTGACTCATTTGGTATGAAGTCTGCCACAGTGAGATGATCCCTAGGCATGTTTTTAATAAAATTTAGCCATCAGGCTGAACACAGTTGATATAGATTCAGCACTTCGCCACTTAAAAGTTTTTTTGCCATCTTGTGAAACCTCATCCTCTGATGAAATCAAGCACCTCAGCTCCATCAGAAACCTCAGCTCCATCAGAAACCTCAGCCAAAGTGGATGTCATTTTAACATCATTTCCTCTGAATGACCAATGATAATTGTTACTGTTTACTTTAAGTATACATTTCACATACTTGTCATTTACTGAAAAGTGCTGCCCAGCACAGAGATGATTTGAAAGTAATGGAGAAACCCTCCATTTACTACATATCCTTTGGCAAGGGGTCTCCAACAGGCAAAGACAAGACAGTATTCTTTGGTTGGCTATGCATGCACAGGCTGGCACGTTGACAGAAAGGCCAGCTGTATTCCTGCAGTAACTCCTCAGAGTATGTCAGCACTTTAGTCACCAACACAAATTTGCTCTTAAAATGTGCAGCCAGTGCACATGCGTCTCTGTGTCCAAAACAGAACACATAATTTTCACTTTCAGAAAAAGTTACAATTATTCTTTCTTCAAAATGTAAACTTGTGGCATTTTTCATAGGTTTGCTACTTTTCTCAAACTGCTGCTCCATGCATGAAGGGGCATATGTGGGAACAGGACTGAGAGAAGACCTTTTCCCCAAATTTCTTTCCAATTTTTTTTCTAATCTCACTCAGATAAGCACACATGCAGTACTTTCAAACATAAAGTATGTGTTATTGCAAAATGGTACAAGAGTATTACAAGGCTGTACTTTCAAAGTCAACAACCTTCATCCTCCAGTCCCACCACGGGGGAAAAAACCCCACCATATTAAACTGAGTGAATTAAATTCATCCCAGTGCCATATGCCCACAAAAGTAGCTGAACCACATATGTCATACATAGGCTTCTCTTTGAAAGAGGAGGCATGCTGTCTTACAGATGGTTGTCTCTCTTCCTCTCTCTCAAGGAGAGCTTTTCCAGAGTGTGGAAGGAGTAAAGGCAGTTTTGTGGAATAAATAGTGCAATAGATGTCAGCTAATTTCTTTAGCCCTGATGCTACTACAAAATAATGTTCATATCCGAATCCTGCCCAAAATTGCCTTTACAGATACTGCCCATCCAGAACTAGTTCTATGGAGGTAACTGAGGTAAGTTACAATGGAGCTTAACTTAAACAGCAATTGAAACTGATAGGTACAGAGACAAGCTCAAGCTCCAGTCTCCCCAGTTCGCTCAGTTTTGCTTCTGTTTCCCACTCCAAGTCCCCCACGTTAGCACTGCAGGCGAGTGAGGAGCAGCCCCTCAGATGATGTGTGCTTGGTCTCACAAGTGCTCTACTCGCAGTGCAGAAAAGATAACACCACTTCCCATCAAATTCTCCCTCAGCTTCTTAGAGGCAAGATGGATTCTTTTTCTGCCAGTGAAGCTCCAAACCCTTGTTAGCTTGTTTGTTCAGCCACTGAAGCTTTCATAAACCCTACATGTTGCCGCTTCTCTTCATTGTCTATTGTCATTCTTTGAAAAAATAAACTTTCCCCAAGAAAACCAGGAAAAAAATCTTTTATTAACAACACTTAAGAACAAAAAGGTTTGGGTTGTGTTTTTCTGTTTCATTTTGTTTTGTTTTTTGTTGGGGGTTTTTTGGGACTAGATGACACTTAAAAATAACATGGCATCAAATACTGCATAGGCAAGCAGGCAAGAGACACCCTGACTGCAATGGCTGCATGCTGGCTGCCCCATGTCTCTGTGCAATGCCAACATCAGTGTTCTTCTACTTCAAACCCACCAAGACATCCTTCTGAGGTTTGCCCCTCTTGGGCAAATCCCTGAAGCTGACTTCAGGCCCAGGGATCCAGGATCATTTCCTCCCCATTTCCTATCTTGCCAGAAGTTAAGATAAGACTGAGAAGTACATTGGTGATTTTCTGTACTTTACAGATCAGGCATGGAAGAACCTTTAGGTCCAATAAAAGCTAAAGCTGTTTTGAAAGACTGGTCAAGGCTGCTTCAATAAGGATTCTGGTCTTCACACTGAATTCCCATGAGCTGGAGTCCCATATTACAAAAGAGTGGTGATCTCAACAGGGAACTCAATATCACTAGCAGAAGGCGCAGGTAGGACACCAAAGAACTTGCCTCTGACAGCAACTTGATGTGGGGCAGAATAAAAAAGAGAGAGGAGATCTCTACCACACCTTCATATCAACAGTAATCAGTATCATCTCCCATCCATGCCACCAGCAGATGCTATGGCACAGCCTGAGCAGCCTGTGGGTTTACCTTCAGTGCTGGAAGATGGGAACAGCCTGCAGCTCACAACTCTCTCAGGGTCTTCCAACAGGACGTGACTAGCAGGGTGAGCATCATTCTCACAGACAGCAGATTTTGTGGCCTCAGGGTAATAATCTGGCTCAGCCAATGGAGACAGACCAGACAAATGTGGAGTAAAGGTCCAAAAAGAACCAGCAGATAAAGGACTTCATTGTTGCTGAACTGAAGTTCCTAAAATAATCCACATAAGGCAGTAAAATACCACAACATAGAAGATTTTGTTTCCTTCTTCCTGACCTGCACATCCAATAAAGAGTGACAGGGAATCTGGTCACCATCTTTCACAGAAGAATAATTGACAACTAGGAAATGAATTCTTCAAAGTAACTTTGAGAGCCTCAACCAAACTGTCCAAGATGATTTCTTTCTAAAAACTGTTAGTGCGGAAGAAGTTAAGGGATTGCAAAGCCTTGCAAGTCCCCTTGATGTCAGTGGGAGTTCTGCACTCACTGCTGGAGCTGGGATTTTGGTGTTTGTAAAATGCATTTAAAAGAATAATAAAAAAGAAAGTATTCAGAATCCTAATAAACTGATCATTTAGAAAATCATAGTAGGTGTTTCTCATCAGTGTGTACTAACTGCAATAATTATAAGCACTCTGATGGTTAAAAAAAAAAAAAGGAACATTTATGTAATTCTCTGACTAATTTCTCCCAGCACATGCAAATAAAAATCAATTAAAGGCTACTACAATACTAACAAATATCTAACCAACAAATATCAAAGGCTGTAGTCTTATCACATTATTTTGGAAACATTTTGCACAACTTGCATAATTTAAATATTTACAAAATATAAACTTTCTTGTCTTATCAAAAATAGGTCTTTGCACAATTAAACAACAGTAATCCTTTCACATGCTGCTTTTCAATCCAGGCATTAAATCACTGCATGAAAATAAACAACCCTTCACAGATGTAAAATAAAATTAAGCCCACTTATGGAGGGGGAGAAAATGCAATCATTAACAGTTTAAATATTTTAGCAGTGTGAGCCAATCCATAAATGACATTGTACATTGAATTTATTGAGGATGCAACCTAATGAAAAATTCTAGGTGCTGCTTCTATAAAGAAAACACATTTAAAAAAATCTTTTGCTTTATGGCAGATTTCTTTCAGCTGCGTTTCATATGGTTAATTTTGAAAATGATGGCGAACCACTAGTGAGATGGTTGAACATGGCAGGTTATTGCATTGAGCTCAACAGTGACGACTGGCTGACTTGCAAAATGCGTGCTCAGATACTGAGGAAATGCCTGCAAGGGTTTTTACTTCCTTCAAATACCAAACTGTATTTCTGTCCCTCCTCGGACCCATTCCTTGTGCATTTGAAGGGCAAGCTGTAAAAAAATCCTGAGGTTGTTGTTTGGTGCACTGCAAGCTGTGCTCCTGCTTCTCTACTCTGGGCTCAGCTTGTCCCATGCCAACAGGCCCTGGTCTTTCAGTCAGGCAGCGCTGAGCTCTCTGCAGTCATGCACATTTCTCAGTACCAGATGCTCTGCATATTATGCAGAATGGCCTCAAAGCCAACACGTAGTGGTCAACAGTACAACACTTCCCCTATCCTTTTGATTTTTTCTGAGGTCTCCAGAAACTGACCATCTAGTGGATCCATCTAGTCCCGGTTTTAAAAACACAGACATAAGGATTATATCTAAAATATCTTACATGATGCCTTAACTCTTCAGCCTCTGGCTAATGAGATGTTGAGATTTCTCCACTGTACCTACCCACCATGTGGATCTTTAGGACACTGTGGCTATTAAAGCCTTGAAAATTTTAGTGTCTATCCCTGCTCATGGAGTAACTTGCTCAAATGTGTCATCAGGAATGCTTTTTTGGCGTTAAAGCTGTCCCTGTGTGCAGTCTGATGTTCACCCAGTTGTTCTTTCAGTCACCACATGCTTGGACTTCCCGTTGTTTGGCAGCACCTGTTACCCCTGGGGCTGATCCCGCTGAAATCCCACACGGTAATAGGCACTGCTACCTGTGTGGCAGCTGTGTGCACCAAACAGGGCAGGATGGCTTGGCTGTGTTTTCTGTACTTAACCTTACTTGCAGGTGTGTACGTCAGTCATGGTCTCACACCTCCTGCAGCGCACGTAGCAGCACCAGACAAACTTGCACTCGCACCTCTCCACGTGCCTGACAACGTGGGTGTTGTACCCGCGCCCACAGCAGAGCAGGTTACAGCCGCCAGGTCCCTGCGAGGTGCGGTTACATTCTCTTCCCTGAGTCCCAGGGATCCCCAGCTTTAGATCTTCAACACAGTAATTGGGTGATTTGTTCACATACAGCAGGTCCTCTTTCCCGATGGGTATTTTTCTCTGGCTTTTCTCTTTCCTGCGTAGCTTTTTTTTCAGTCTCTCTGATATTTGTATGCTGTTTTCATACCTATCCTTTAAAAACCGGCCAATCTTTTCAAAGGAGGACATTGTTTTCCAACAAGTTTTCACAGCACAGGACCCGGAAACACCATGACAACGACAATCCACAGTCATCAGCTTTGCTACAGCCTGAAAGCAAAGGGAGAACAACATTTGCATGTGATCTTTCATTCACTGGGAATGCTGCCTGACATGAGTAACACAGATGTCTCAAAGTATTTTATATTACAGCTGCCATTGCCATTTCAGTGATGGGGACGTCAGAGCACAGGATGATACGTTAGGAACCAGGTTTCCAACCCCGGACCCTCACTATGAGAAGCCCGATCTTCAGAAGCGCTCTTCATTTGTACTTTGCTATGGCCATAATGTAGCAATATTGAATCCCAACAATGAAAGCTGTGATTTCTGGGTGGCTTTTCATTCTGGAGGATCCTAAATACCTGGAATTACATGTTCTGTGTCACTCCTCCCACCACTGGAATGCAAATGGCTCTGGTGGGGAACAGCAGAAGGGCAAAGTAGGGATAGGGCAGGTCATAGGACCCCTCCCATGCTGGAAGACACCTACTGGGCAGGGAAGTGCCCAGTCATGTTGCCTTTTAAGGGTGCCTTGCAGCTACCACCAAGATCACTAAACATGCACAACTCAGTCTTTAAGGCCACAAGAACAGCTGGCTCAGCACCCAAAACAGCACAGTGTGCAGCACAGAGGCACCTCAGGGCAGACTTCTCAGCAGGAGGATACCCACCTTTCCGAGCTTCACAGAACGTCTATCAAAGGGGCCAACACAGCTCGGAAGAGGTGTCTTCAACTCAGGTATTCTGGAGTAAATCTCAGGTGCTTCTCACTTATAGGATTAAGCCCTGTTCTTGCAATTGAGTCACACTTGTACTAGTACTGGGTTTCTAGTGTTTCCAGTTTCATAATGGCTCTAATTAACACAGTTAGATAGTGACATACATATTACTCTTATAATTTGCAATGTTTTAGCAAAGTTTTCACAGTTACTGCCAGCACTAAAATACTCCTAGATGAGCTACTTTTCCATGCCCCTGCAGAACCTAGGGTTGGGCTGAACAATAATTGTCTGACCAACCATGGGAATCTGAAGCCTGTGTTAAGCTTTTGTAACACACAAGAATTTTGGTTCAGTTTAGAGGAGGCCAAGCCTCAGAGAACTGGAATCTGCAAACAAGCAGTAACTCTCTTTATCTGGGACTATGACTCAAATACTCAGCAAGCAATCAATATAATAATTCCTTCCCAAGTATCTAATAGTCATAGTATAAAATTATACAATTAGTCTTGTGAAACATCTCACATTAGAGTTTGGAAAAGTGCACTGAAAAAAAATCACACATGCGCAGACACAGCACAAGGACCAGGCATCATAATTTTTTCTTTGTTTTACATTACTAGTAATGTACTTTCTGGAGCCATCCTGTAATGCCTGGTTAATGGTGTGGAAAGCCCATGTTGCCATCTTTCTTTTTACTAAGCTTTTCTCCCTTATTTATTTTCTGCAATCAAGGCAATTGGAAAATTTAACAGTAAGTGTGACTTTTAAATTAACTTATAGTAAATTTATCTTGAAACTTCTCATGTAGCAAGGTCAATACAGATTCAAATTACTCCTCTGTGGAAGAACCACTATTTACCAAAGAATGAAGAAGACAAAAACCCCAACAGCATCCAGAAATATTAACTGCTGTCAATCTATGGTCTTTCTCAACCTGAATTAAAAACCAGAAGACAAATCTAACTTTTCCCCTGAGAAAGCAGTTTCATTTGTGCCTATTCCTAAGCCTTGATTCTGCAGTGAGATGAAGAGACCTGAAATTCTATCGAGCCCCACTGGCCTCATGCAGGACCAGAAATAAACTCGTCCCAGAGTCTGTATTTGTAGCTCAGGCAGCACAAATACCATCTCAAAGTTTCAGAGCTAGTCAATGCATGGGGCAAATAAAATCAGCTATTTCTAACCTATGTGTTAAACTGGGATTTTTCATCATGATGAATGCAGTCACTGAAGTTTGAGCTGAGTCCAGCATGGTTACTCCACTGATTTCAGTGGGCATTGAAGTCTCCTGGCACAGTCTGCCCCAAAGGGATTGGCACAAGCCTGAGTTGGTATTTGCATATAAATCTACAAACATTAAAAATACACAACCGAAATGTTTGCCTGGAGTCACATTCTGGTAAATGAACAGGACCTATTTGTTGGTGGAGGTTATTATGGAAGCCAAATACACAAGGCATTAAAAAAAAACCCAAAAAAACACATTAACAAGAAAAAGCAGGTGTATGCCCTGACCTAGAACAGCCATTAGCTGTGCAAACCCAATCTGGTCAAGTGGTGCAGCAGTACAGGAGATACTTCCAGATGCTGTGGCCTACTTCAGGGACTGGAGATTTTTCTATACTACTGGAAGAAATAAGAACATTGCAAAAAGCAAACCCTCACCCCAGAGCACACACAGAATCTTTCAGTGGCAAAATAACTGACAGATAATTCCGGTAGATACTTATCATCTCTTCTACAGGGGCTACCTTCTGTTAATAGACAGACTTGACCTTGTGCTCATGTCGCAAGAATCTTTCAATACGGAGATCACTGGCTAGTCAGAATATTCATCATTAAGAAGTAACAGTGATTGAGGCAGATGAGAATTTAAGATCCAAGGACAGAAAGTCTTTGTTAGAGTACAGACGACCTAATAAAAATTTCGAAGAAAAGAGAAACATAATATCAAAAGATAAATTTTGCAAACAATTTACAAACATAGAGGATTTAATAGTATTTTTCCAGTTTTCAATTATTAGTTATTTTCATCAAGTAATTAGAATCTCAAAGTAATTTGAACTCTTATTGTGCTATGAGATTTATAAAGTTACAGATGTAATTCTTATTTTCACATCAGTATGACACAATACTTATTAAGTGCATAAGTATCCAGAAATTGTCAGAGGAAGCACTGGAGACGTCTGCTAACTGCTAAGGATGAGTTACTTCCATATGGGCAAGCAGCCCAGCAGGTGACACTCAGAGTCTTTCTCTGAAGAAAAATTAAAGAAAAGCAAAAGGAGACAGAATTTCTAAACAGGAGCAGAAACTGATGCTGGAGTCTCAGACTGATATCAAAATATAAAAATTCAGCATTCATTAGCAGTGTATGGATGATCAGATGAATGCAAGAACTACAAATGTGATTCAGTGTGGAAGCACTGAGAATATCCAGAGCAGTTATTCTGTGTGGCTCAGTATTTTTACATGAAGCTTTGATGTAGTCTGGTTTAGAATGATTTATGGTGTCATTACAAGAGAGCATGACCTCGGGCTGTTGCTTCCCAGCTGCTAGGATGGGCAAGTTTTCTTGTTGGACTCCAACGTGTTTTGAGTTGCCTCTACTGCCAGCACAGGGAGGTGACACCTTGCTTTGTCTGATCACAGAACATGCTACCAGATTTCAGTCTTCCATGTGAACTTTAATGAACAAACTCCCATAGTTGAACATCTGGCAAAATTTTGGGTGCCTACAGAGCCAACATGGCCTTCTGGTGGGACACAGATTCAGCACACATCTGTGTCTCGGCAGTGCACAGAGTTACTGGGAATGTGACTTCCAGACTGAGTCCATGACCAGTGTTTGGATTCACACTCTAGATTCATATCATGAATCTGTTCAGTTATTCATGAAATTGTGAGAGGATTCTCCCTAAGACACAACATTTCATGGACATCTTCAGAGTCCAGTGGATAGATGTGCCGTTCCAAGCAAACCGGGACAGGTTTTCTTAGGCTGGTCATGAAACTGACAGCTTGTGAGAAATGACTGGTGTGGAAGCCACAAGCCCACCTGAGCAGTTCCTCTTGCCCTTACTGCCATTCACTGCCCTCAGCCTTGGTGGTATGAGTACAAGAGTGCAGGGTTAAGTAATGAACAGGGTTGAACACGGGTCTACGTTAAAGATTAACCTGACAGAAAGATCATTGTTAAAGTGAGTTTCTTTCACTGATCCAGTGCAATTAACAGAGGGAGTGGCATGGGGTGGGAATCTGGCTAGAACAGGCAGATGTGCAGAAAGCAGAGATGGGTCTGCAGCAGAGAGTCAATGGAATTACAGTTTGCATACCCTTTAATGCCAATTAATGCTTAACATCTCGAAGCTAATCTATATGTTTGCAGACACTGTTCTCAGCCCTAAGACAAGGACTGCCAGTACTTGCTTTGCTTTGCCTGTAATCAAACAGACCAATTCCAGCCACTGCTTGCAACGCTAAAAGATGATGAACATTTATTTTGTGGAAGAATAAGGAATGCAATCTCGATCTTCTGGGAGTCAGGTTAGTGGACAACTCAAAGGATACTCACAGTTTTAGAACTGATATATGTTGATAACTATGAGATGTAGAAGTGTAAAACAGAACTTTGTATGGAAATAAGAGAGAAATAAGAGAATTCTGCACATATCAATTCAGCTACTAACTCCAAAAAAACACAGAAGTATTGTCCCTGGAAGACTGCTCTTGCAAGATACTGAGCCAGGAACATGATAGTATTTATTACAAAAGGTCATAAGGTATCAAAAATCCACCTTATAAGCCCCAGAACACAAAGGTCAACATTTTCCAGCACCTCCTAGTTAGGGATTTGAAAATAAAAAGAGGAAGAGTTATGCTTAACTTTACTTCAGATAATATTGCTGATAGAAATCCCATGTTTACCAACAGTAAACATTCTTTCGTTCTGGTCAGTGGTTCAAAATATTTGCTTTATTCTACAGTTTGCCATTAAATTACAAAATATTTATGCATGAAAGCTGCATAAATACTCTGCATGTTTTCTTTCAAGATAATGAACAACAAATACACTATTGACACAACATCAGTGGAATAAGGGTCTTCTGGTCTTTTGGGCTTGCAGCACATTTGGTTTTTCTTAAGAAATAAACACCATAGTGCCTTGGAAAAGGAATGAGTGCATGTTTCATGTGCACCGAATAAACCTGTGGCAGGGTACTTCGAGAAACCTTTTAGGAGAGCTCATTATTGTGAAAAACCTGAAACATGTTCTGGTTTCAGCTGAGAGAGAGTTAATTTTCTTCTTATTAGCTGGCACAAAGCTCTGTTTTGGATTTAGTATGAGAATAATGTTGATAACACACTGGTAGTCTAGTTGTTGCTAAGTAGTGCCTGCACTAAATCAAGGACTTCCCAGCATCCTGTGCTCTACCAGTGAGGAGCTCCACAAAAGTGAGGGATCATGGCCAGGACAGCTTACCTGAATTGGCCAAAGAGATACTTTCCACATCACAGAACATCATGTCCAGTATATAAACTAGGGAGAATTGGCCAGGAGGGGTCGATCCCTGCTGGGGGACAGGCTGGGCATCAGTCAGCAGCTAGTGAGCAATTGCATCACTTCTCTCTTCCATTATTAAACTCTTCTTATCTCAAATCACTAGTTTTACCTTTTTTCCCCCCACACCTTCTCCCCATCCCATTGTGGGGAGGAGGAGGGTGCAGGGGATGTGAGCACGCAGCTGTGGTTAAACCACAACACCCTGAAAGGTCCTCAGTATCTAATGGGTTCTGCTGGGCTGGATTCTACCACATTTCCAGAGACTGTCAGTCTAGTCTAAAACTCAGGTTTCATGAAGTTATGTATAGTAAGAGATACTACTCAACATGAATGATAATAGAAAATACTGCAGTTGCAGGTCATTAAAGATGTGAACCCACAATCTACTATATTTTATATATATAGCCAACACATAAGGTAACTTGGATCCTGTCAAAAATACTGTTCATGGAAAATGAAGGCTCACTTAATTAGGTCCTCCGTCCCTTTGTAGCTCTAGTTCACCGTCTGTAAACATGTTCTCTTTGGCTAAATACACTTTTCCCCTTTGCCAGTCAATCCCGTACCTGTGACACGGATGGCTCAGCTGTCTGTGTGACCACTACAGGTGAGATTTGGGAACTGATCCAACTGTAAAGAAAGCAACAATGGAAGAAAAGTTTCTTTTCCAGGCTCTCTGCGTGCGTGTGTGTGCGTGTGTGTGTGTGTGTGTGTGTGTGAGTGTGTGTGAGTGTGTCTTTTAAAGCTGAGCAGTTCCTTGGTACAGTTCACAGTGGAAGATGCCAGTTCTGCTGGCTCACCCACAGCAATGAATGATGAGCACAAGGATTGTAGGGGAACCACAAGCAAAACTGTCACTGCAAAAAAAGGACTGCAAACTACTGTTGGTGTTGCTAATATAAAGCCAAAGGCAGACAAGATAACAGGGTATCAAAGAGAAGACCGCATCACTGACACCTAACCACATAAATCACAGCTCGCTTTCTCTTTGAAGTTCCTCTGGAGCCTTGCAGTCTTCTTCCCTACACTTCTGTCACCCTAGCCTGAGACAATGGCACTGTCTAATGACAAACAGGAGTAATAAAATAATAATTCATTGTACTGTGTATTAAAATTCATGAAATTAAGAGAGATCATTTTATGGAAATTATGACCTCCTTCCCTAACTATCTCTCTCTTCAAACATGAGAAACAACCCTTTGCTCTTTCCCTAAGGAAATAATCACTTAATCTTCTGTTCTTTTTATTAACATCTCCTACTACAAGATACCAATCACACTCCTTGGAGATGATTTAGCTGACTGGCATCTAATTAAACTCACAGTAAATGTTCTAAACATCTACTTAGGTTTAAAGTTTGCTACTTCTACTTCAGTTTGGAAAAGAGCCTATATCATAGAACCATAGGATCATAGAATGGTTTGGGATGGAAGAGATCTGAAAGATTTTCTGAGTTTCCAACTATATAGCTTAAATGAAATAACATATATTACCTGTAAAAATTAGTTTAAATTAAAATAGCTTCCAATTATACCATGATGGCTCTTATGATGTCTTACTATGGCTATTCCTTGCCTATGGCAGATAGGAAAGTTGATTTCAGTAAAACCCACTGATTGCGCTTCTGCTACAGAACATTACTGAGTTACAATGGATTCCATCAGTACGTGTGGTTAAAACCAGAGGTTTTTCTTTCTTTAGTTATAGCTGTGTCACTGAGCAGAACAGATTTAAAGTATTATGGGCCCAGAGAGAGACACTAAAGATGAAGTTAAAAACTCCAAGGTAAAGAAGAGAAAGTAATTTTAAAGCAAGAACCAGAATCCAAGTCTCTGTCATTCCAGATGTTAGGTTGTTTCTGTCCCCATTTTTCATCCTCTGCAGGACAGGACAGGAGAAGCTGATGTCCCACACCCGCACACACACATTTCCTGCACAACCCTGGGACTGAAGTTGTTTGGGCTGATGAAAAGCTATCCAAAGCCAGTCTCCTCTCACTTCTTTAGCACGTCCTAACCAGTGAGCTACTTTAAAACAGAGATGTCATTTCTATCTCATGTTTTAAAATACAATATTAACTCTAAATTTTCTCTCTGAATAATGCTAGACTTCTCCTCTCAGGTGTGGATACCAGACTGTGGATGAGTAATGAGGCTTTTTGTCCAGTTGGCCTTCTCATTCAGTATTAGAGAGAATTAAAAATGCAGGTCATGATGATAACAGAATAATCAGTGAAAAAACTCCTCTTATCTTATGTTGATAACAGGATTATTTCAAATTCACTACAGAATATCAAATATCTATTTAGGATAACTTTATTATTTCGGCATTTTAGATCTATTTCTTATTTTGTGGCTTTTATTTTAACCTGTGGAGATTAGTTAGTTAAAGCCAGCTCTGAGTTTGTACCTGCTTGCCTCGGTGAATGTTAGTGCTGTTCTTGCCACTGGCCCCATATATACCTGCAGTCAAGGACTAGCCTCCTTTGATTGAAGCCATTTTGTCAGTGAAGGCGAACAAGCAGTTGCTGCCACATCTGAAGGACACATACCTGTCTCCCAGCCTCGTTGTTGTGTAGGTTCATCGCCACCAGTCCGCTCCCACTCTTGCCCGTTATGTTCTTCAGAGGCACGTCCAGGAACTTTCTGCTGAAGGACATTCCATAGTGGATATCATCAGAGCAGCCGCCCCAGTGCCAGCCCTCGCTGGCCGAGCCGCCATGCATCAGGGTCACGTCGCAGGAGCACTCGGTCATGTTCCCCGCACTGCAGGAGCGCGTCACCGAATGCACGAGCCCCGCCGATGTCACCGCGTAGATGAACGCGGTCTCCTTCGTGCCTACAAAGCAAGGCATGAAAATGTTACGTCATTAACTCCCTCTGATTACCTTCCTGGCTAAGCTGTAGAAAGGGATATTACGGGCCAGAATACTATTAAAAGGGAACAGTTACAAATTTAAAGTCATCCTAGCTTGGTCTGTAGTGTTAACTTGTTTAAAGCAGTGGATGTTCATATCCAAAAATTACTTCAGGGCCTCTTCATAGGACCACACTATTAATGGTGCTGTTTCCCTCTGCTTGTACCATGCAATTTCTGGTAAATTCTTTCTAAATCTGATTTGGAACATTATCTGCCACAGAAATTTTCAAGCCAATTAAGTTTTAATAATAAAAAGTATAAATAAAAAATCAAACCCCAAAATAACCACATTCTAAAGCCCTTACTCTCCACTCTGGTTTTCACTATTCACATTGATTTGAAGAATAAGAAAAGGTTAGTTTAAACCTCAGAGAAGCTGTCACGATCCAAAGTTACTTTGGTATAGGGCCAGAACTTACCTCATGCTAAATTTAGCAAACATTGATGTTGCTCTGATTCACAAAGGTTGCAAACAGCCCCAGAAATCTTAAAGCAGACAGAAATCAGGATGCCACAACAATATTTAGACCATGTGCTTTTCCTAGAATAAGCTGGCCACAGGAAAGATAGCAGCACAAAAGGCCTTTAATTGTTGGACTATATCTCAGGTGAATCGTGGAGGGACCTGCCTGGGCTTCTTACGCTGGTCCCATTCTCTGAGACTTCCAGCACAGTGTGGCACATAACTTGAAACCATGTTAAGCCAGGCATACTCTAAGCAAACTGAAAATCAATGAGTGGTAAGCAACTGTAGCTAAAGATTCACTGTCCTAATTTTCACTGTTAGGTAACAGTCTCCCAGGTTCCTGCTTATGGGCAGGAAAGTTCTTGTTTATTTCTCTTATTCAGAGTAGTCTGTGGTGGTGGTACCATCATAAAAGGCTTCCACAGCACACAGGAATGAAGCTTTGTGGATGACCAGTGCCACTCATGTATGGGTCTTCAGAAACAGTCCTTCCTGTTGGGCAGGACAAACATACAAGACATATAGTGGGGCAAACTGTTCCCATTTTCTTTTCTTCCTTTTCCTTTCTGGAATCACTTTTTATTGCTCATATTGTGTTTACATGGTTAATGCTTGGGGTTTTTACACTGTTTTAGTAAAAAGTGAAGACTGCACATACACAGAATGAAATGCCACAGTACTTAAATTCACATCAATCACAAAATCAGTGAACAGAGTGCTAAAAATTAATTTGCAGGATATCTATGGTGTTGAAATTTCATAAAAACAAAATGTCCTTATTTCAGTGGAAATTCAGCAATTCCATAATTAGCTAATGCAACAAAAAGATCTCTGGTCTTGCTGTGCTGATCAATACCATGTAACTGAGCACATACAATACATTTTACAGCAACTCACACTGTATGTGATCCCGTGACTAGACTTTTTACCTGGAAATAAATGACCTTTTTGAAATACTGTGTCATTACCCTACTCGTTTAGTAATTATGACATAAGGGAATAAACCCAACACAAGTCCGAGAGTAACAATATTTCAACACATTTACGTGGATCTCCCCAAAGGCAGTGTCATCCACGACCGTACTATGCAAAAATTACAATAAGCAACAACGTTGGAAAGACAAGGGCAGGTTTCGTCTGCTCGGTACATTTCGTGTGCCTGCGGCTGCCGACGGGACGGCTGCGGTGACCGCCCGCCCCTCCTGTGCCCGGCTCTGCCGACG
>VWZG01012842.1:57929-105237 GCA_013396735.1 Grallaria varia | reverse complement strand
AGTCCCAGCGCTCGTGTCGGAACTGGCTGCGGCACTCCTGGAGGCCCAGGCGCGCTCCCTCCCGGATGGCGGGCACCAGCTCCGGCTTCTGCTCGCACAGGTCCTGCTGCCGGCGGCTCAGCGGAGGGCTGGCGCAGCCCGGCTTCTCCGGCCCGCCGGCGGCGGCGATGCCCAGCCACCTGCAGAAGCAGCGCCCCGTCAGCGCCGGACACGAGGGGACGGGCGCCGCGCATTCCCCCACCTCCGCCCCGCGCCCGGCTACTCACATCCAGGTGCTGCCCGCGGCGGGGCAGAGGGCGAGCAGCAGCAGCGCCGCCCGCAGCAGGCGCTGTCCGAGGGGAGCCCCGCGCCCCATGGCAGCCGCATCGGGCCCCGCCGCACAGCCCCCCGGGCAGCAGCGACCGAGAGGGACGGTCCCCAGGGGCGCCCCCCTGCTCGGGTCTCTTCTGCTCGTGGGGCAGGGGGCAGCTGGCGGAGCAAGCACGGCCCGTCGGACGGCCCTCGGGGAGGCTGGGCTGGCAGGGAGGGCGGCAGCAGAGGACGTGTCGGGAGCGCTAGGTCCCTTTCAAGGTGACAAAGTTGGGAGCGATGTTTTCCTCGGCTCCTTCATCGGCTCTGCCTCCCCGGCCGTGCATTGGCCGCCCGGGTGCCGGGGCGGGCCGGGGCGGGGGCTGAGCTCCGGACAGCGCAGCCCCGCACCGCATAGCCCCGGACCGCACAGCCCCGCACCGCGCAGCACCTCACCGATCCGCACCGCATAGCCCCGCACAGCACAACCCCATACCAATCCGCACCGCACAGCCCCACACCGCCTCGCACCGCACAGCCCCGCACAGCATAGCCCCGCACCGCACAGCCCCGCACCGCAAAGCACCTCACCGATCCGCACCGCACAGCCCCGCCGTGCCCGGCCGCGCCTCGGGCTGTGAAGCATCGAGAGGGGCTGCGAGGGGTGTAGCGGGGTCCGGGCGCGGCAGAGCGGAACCGCAGGGAAAGGAGCGCCTCGGTCTGCAGTGATTTAATCCACAGAAAGGAGAGAGATGATGTTAATAGATCAGAACATTCCCTACACTTTTTATTGAATTTTTCTAATGCTTTAGCAGTATTAACTAACTGAGTCAGCATCAGTATTCATTAGGACAGCATTTGTTCGCTCCTGTTAACTTCAACGAGACAGTCTTATCAACTGCTACTTTAATTGTTAGTCATTAGTTACACATTAAAAGCCAATGAGTCAGCTAGCACCTGATGGAGAGCTGGTGTTGGCACTCTGGACTTTCAAGTTCTCTTTGATCGCAATATATTGCTGCTTCCTTTGTGTAAATGAAACACCTGCACTAAAAATAATCTGGACAAAATGGCAGATTCGTAAAGATTTGGATTTGATATAGTTGTAGATGAACGAAATAGCTCTTATTGACCGTCAATAGCTCCAAGTGACGAGCACAATAAATAATCTCAATGACAAATGTACATCTTTAAGAGTACAATATGGTGTACATCACAAAGATGTGCTGTTCCCCTTGTCTTTTTTTTTTTCCCCCTGGATGTGCTGAGATGTTTTAAGAGCACAGGCTGCGGTACATTTAGATCTATAAAATATATCTCCTTCCTACTTCGTGCTCGTTTGCTTGTTCTTAAAGGGTCTCTGAAGGATCACCAGCTCTGGGCAGATTGCTAATGACCCCATGAGCTATTTAAACCTTCCAATATAACTTGTTTTCTATGTTCTGAATTTTAGTCTGGAGAACATCTGCTTGTGGTTGCAGAGGAACTTAGTCCAGAGTGAAGGAAATGGATGAAGGACATTGGAACACAGGGAACCAACCATGAAACCAGCCAAAATGTGTGGGCTGTGTCAGAGAATTATCTAATTATTCCAGGACACATGGTTCATTTTATCCTTGTTGCTGCTTCCTGGCTCTATCTTCTAAAGTTAATTCAAAGTCCTAGTCTAGCAGACAAGGATTTCTTATGTGCTCCTTTATCTGCTCTATGCATTTATCATCCACTCTGAATTTTTTTTCCCCCCACTTTTAACAGAGTTCTTCTCTGTGGTTTCTGGTTTGTTTGGTTTACTTTGGTTGTTGTTGTTGTTTGTTTTCTTGTTTTTCTTTTTGAAAGTTCATATTGAGCTCTTGGTCCTAAATTCTTATATGCGAATTTTTCTGTACTAGCTGCAGAATCATATATGCTAATAGCAATGTAAGATTTAAATTAGAAAATTATTGATTTCAAAAATTCCAATCCTATTTGTAGCATTTTATATATAGCAGCATAAATAAATGACCTATCTACTGGGTTCCCATGTGCTGGGATCTGATTATATGTGCATTTGTTTGTTATGATCATCTTTATCTAGTTAAGAAAACCCTTTGATCATGTACTCTTGTGTAAAGTGAAACATTTGCAATTTAGAGGGCTGATGATCACCAAAAAAGAATATAAATTGTAAGGGACTTCTTGAGATCATCCAGTTTAATCTCTAGCAGTGACTGGAAGCAAACTACATTTTTCCATGACCATCTGATATAAAGAACTTTGGCTTACTGTGTATTTGAGTCCTAATCTCCCATCTGCCTCTCTTCCCATCTATTTCCCTTACAACCACTCCCTCATTGCCCACAGCCCCTGAACGTCCCTCTCTGGCTGTCACAGGGTGGTTCCCCACCAGATCCCCCCGCTCTGCCCTTCTTCCTTCTCCTGCCTCTTAGCTTCCAGCCTGCTAGTCACACCACCTCGCTCCTTATTCCCTCCAGATATACTCTCCTCCCCCGGCAAAGGCAGCGCATACAGGACTATTTCTGTTAGTCTTGAGCTATATATCTGCATGTACGTCGGTTGGCTACAAAAAAGGAAAGGGCAAACACATTATTTTGCACGTTATGTGCTTTGCAAACCTACAAAGGGACACAATTTGGAAATACCTTAGTGATCTACCAAAACTCATTGAAATTTGCCAAATGTTTCTGAAGTCTGTAATTCTAATTCACTGGTGCTTCAGAACCTTCTGTGCTGGAAGATCATTCACAACATACAGACAACAACATGAGTGGGATGCAGAGACAGTAAAGCAGAATCCTAGCCAAGGTCAAGTGCCAAGCCTCAGTGAACAAAATTTATTATAAATCAGGGAAGATAAACTAGACTTACTGCTTATCTTACTTTCTCTGGCCAAGGTGGGGCCATCTGTTACTATTCATAAAAACATGCCCACATTTTATTTATTTTAAAGAGAAAACAATCGATTGTTGTTAAAAAGAAAAAAAAATACAAAAAGAAAAAAAGAAAAAATGTTTCCTAGAAGATTGGTATTTCCTGACTAGGCAGTTATTAATTTACTGTTTAATGAAGATTAATGTGATTTTAGCAGAGTCAATTACATCTCTCTCTATCTATCTCTCTCTCTGTATATATATATAATTATGTATATGTGTATATATGAGTGTATATATATATATAATTTACTGTTGTATAAAGAAATACTCTGTTATGCAGAATCTGTGTGAATAAGCAAATCAGATGACAATTAATGTGCTTCAGAGACAGGCCAGTTATCTCTTTTAAAAGATAGTGTCTAGCCCTTTCACAATAATCAAGGTCTGCCTTGATTAGATGCATCTAATCTGCCATCCTGTTAGATGCAAGTACATACAAAGTCAAGTTCTCCTACAAAATTAACTTCAGCTAAACAAGTCACTCCTTTTGAAAGCCTGCAAATCATTTTCCTTCTCCTGGAACTTCTGAAGCTCAACGGAGACGTGAATATGACAGCAAACTGTGTTGTCCCACCTGTACTTACAATGGGGCCATTATCCCCTTATCTTATAAAACTAACCAGAGATAAACCTGCCATCCAAACAGAAAAAATCTCCAATAGTCTCTATATCAGGTTATCCCTTCAGCTATGACATTTATCATGTTTGGTGACCAAACTCAAATTCTATACTCAGTGCCTGGCTGTAAGATGGCACCCATTGCCCTGGGAACTGTGGATGTGCAGAGTCTTTGC
The DNA here is from genome assembly GCA_013396735.1 of Grallaria varia. Lineage (NCBI taxonomy): Eukaryota > Metazoa > Chordata > Aves > Passeriformes > Formicariidae > Grallaria > Grallaria varia. The sequence goes on along the minus strand of VWZG01012842.1, from coordinate 101,225 downwards.
ATTGAAGGAATTGGAAACTTGTTGGCAAAACAGTGTTGCCTGAGCAGAGCCATTGTAGCTTGGGAGTTGTGAGATTACTGTACCCTCAGTGAGATGGGACATGAGGGGAGATGCGCAGTGAGACCCTGAACTTCGGGCCACGGGTCCTTATGCTCTTGGTGCAGTGCTCCCTCAGAGTGCAACTTCTCTCTGTAAGGTGATGCCTCTGTAGGCAAGTCTCAGGCCCTCAATAAGGTCAGGCTGGTAGTAGAAGGGCAGTTAAGAGAGGAAAATAACAATGTCCCTTTTCCCATACATAGCCCTCTGACATCCCTTGCCCCTTGTTCAGACGTTTAGCATTATTGCTGTTATCAGTGTATTTTTTATTTTAGTATTTGTAGCCTGAAAGTACACACTGTTGCTAATTCACACCTAGTTCACAAATGACTGGGAGAGCAATTAAAGTGCATCCAGTAATGACATGGTGGCAGATGGAGACTTCACAAACAGACCGCACAAACTTGTAATGATTCCGAAACTACCCCTTAATATTACCGTTAGAATAGCTGTACAACACTGAACCACATTTTCTACGTGCATGAATATATAAAAAATGGAGAAGTAGGACCTGGAAGCCAGGGAAAGAGCAGGCGTCTCACAATCCCTTCTGTCCTTGCCAAAGAATCCAGAAGAAAACTAAGCTTTCTGTAGCCCATAATTCCAGACAGTTGCTGAAGCAATTGCTGAGCAGGTCTCCTGGCGATCTACATCTACTGGTATGTGCTGCCAGAAGGCTGGGACTTAGGAAGAAAGGACTCACATTAACTTTGGAATCTGCTGCTCCCTGTGGTCAAAAATCTGGAGGCAGTGTCCCGAACTTGCCAGTATTTACGTGAGTGCTTGAAAATTGTTCATGTTTTGGGGGATCCTGGAAGTAGGTATGGGTTTCTTCTGAAGTGCTGTTGGCAATTCTGTTCTCTGACATGGACTGTCTAAATATGGGTATTTTCTAGAGTTACTCCAGAGGGATATTTTGGGCATACCGATATTAAGTAAAATGCATCTAGGGAATGCTATAAAGGCTTCAAAGCCTAGTGTGGAAGATCGGGGTGGGGAAAGAGGAGAGGGAAATCCCCTTATTAATTCTGGTTTCACCGAGACCTTACTTACTACTAAAAACTAAAATTAGTAGTAAAATCGAGTTTGATAACAGTACACCTTTATGCCATCAATTTCCCTGTTTGCTTTGTTTTAAGGACAATGAGAAATGCCCTTGGAGACAGGATGTAAAGAGAAAAGGAACTTTTCACTGACATAAAATTTGCCTAATGTTTTTCTTCATACTTAGACCAAATTATTTAAACATTTTATTTTTTGTTTCTTTGTAGATACAGTGTGTGAGATTAGAGTTGGTGCTGCTGTCTGGTGTCACAGAACTTCCAGGAGGTAATTGTGAAGTTTGGTGGAAAGAGTAGCTCAGGTGTATGGAAGAATCCAAATGACTTCAGTGAAGAGGGGACGTCTGGAGGTATTCCTTATTTTGTTTTAGTTTTAAATCAGACTCCCCTTAGGATGTAACACCACTACTTTGTGCTGTATGTGGAAGCTTTATACAGCAGTATCTGAGATAAGCAGGATGCAATACTGAGAGTGTGTGCACACACGTGCACATACGTTGTGTACACAGAAGCACCATGCTCACTCCCAAGGAGGTCACTATCAAGCAGGTAGAGGAAGAAGAGAGAACTGCTCCTCTAGGAGCAGTGCTGTTTGTAACTTAATTCATCTTCCTGCTCCAACTGCTAATTTGTGTTAACACTTTCCACACAACCCTTTCATAGCAATGATTTTGTTACATCTCACAATAGCGACATGATTCACATGCGCTATTGCCATCCTGTGATGGGAGGACTGAGATTCAGAGAACTATTTAATTTTCTGTTGTCAGACGTCATGTCATCATCAAACCTGTGATTAGGTCCTTGGTGTCTCATTGCTAATTCAACTTCTTATGAGTTACTAATTTTCTGAGCGAGGATAATGATAGAAACAGAAGAATCTACTCTCTAACTGTCATAACACAAACCTGGCACTCTATTTATTATCTTCTCATTCACTGAGGTATGGAGGTGTGCCTAATTCACAAAGCGTCTGTTCCAGTCATCAGACTATTTCCATCATTCATGTGAATTTATCTACAAGGTCAGTTTTGAAAGGAGGAAGCTTAGGAAAAAGTGAGGAGATGGTATTGTGCCAACAGGCAAAGAAGTAGTCGCTTTCTACCTGAAATGTGGTGGTGATGGGAAAAAATGAATGGCCTACTTTTGTTATATGACAACATTAAAAAAATTACAAATCCAAATAATTAATTACCCACCTTGTTCCCCAGCTTCAATGATCTTGCCCACTTTGGTGCATCAATTTAATCTTTTCTGCCTTGGCATTTTTTCTTCAGAGCCTCAATAATCCCTGCTTCACATCTTGTCCCCTTCCCACTTAACATTTTTTGATTGATAAAAATAAAAAAAAAATTAAAACCTCACACAGTCACATTGTGGGTAATCCAAGGTTGATGTAAAATTATATGTCTTCACTGATAATGAGCACAGCAGATCTTAAAAATCAAAGTTCAAGAAATTCCCTAGTAAGAAGGCAATCTGTCCCCTCATAAATGTCCATTTTAATATCAACTGGTTACGGGATGCCATGCACTAGCAGGTTTTATAAGACTTTCAAAAATTTTGATTGGATTAGATGATAAACATCAAATGCTTCTTAGAATCTTACTAAATCTTGCTAAGTCAGTGTTACATGTTACCTGCTTCCTGAGCCGCCTTCTTATTTCCTCTCCTCAGCGATCCTCTCCCTCTCTAACTTTTTGTTTGGTTTGGTTTATTTTTTTTTTGGCTGGGCCTGCCACTGGAGTATTTGAACCCACTTAAACCTTTTAACACTGTTGTCACAGAAAGTCTTTCTTCTTTGGAAACCTTACTCTTACTATATCCCTGCAGCTGTGATATTTATCCGCTGTTGCATAAGGAATGGTGGTTGTGGTTTAGAAAGTGTGTAGCCACGGGCAAGATGCCAAAGTCTACAGGGTTTTGGCTGTCCCCAACTAATTGAACTCTGCTAAACTGGCAAGTTATCAAAGTAGCTGGGACCTGACATCTCAGCAACCTTGTAATAGCATTGACCTAAATCATGAGAAAGTTAAGGCCATGGGGATAAAAGGGCATAGTTTTAGTTTGGGGATGTTTTCTGTATTTTTATGCCCTTCCCGCTGGTAGTTTCCTATTGTAGTAATAATTTTTATGTGGAAACTTTCTTTGGCTCTTGTGTTTTGAGATGTTTGAGCAGTTCAACAGCCGCAAAAATCTCCAGTGACAATCAGTGAAAATGGGGTCAGTGTGGACCTTGAGCATCTGCAATTTCCCCTACTCCTGTAAGCAGAGGGCACTATCCCTTTGCCACAGCATGGGCAGTAGTAATCATGCCTTGGGATTCATTCTGGAGAGTAGGACAAGGCACCCTCCACCCCAACACCTTCCAGGAGCTAGTACAGCCAGGTAGTCTCTGCTAGGAGAGGCGAGCAGGAGTACGTGGTCCAACATTGCCCTGGAGGATCCAGGTGATGCCAGGACTCCAAAAACACCAGCACATCTGATGGAAGAGTCTCAGTCCCCTCAAAGTACGGTGGTTAATCCTGACTCTGAGGGTGGAGCTAAGTTATTCCCTCTGCCTTTCTTCGGTGTCCTGCAGAGACACAGGGCTGCTGCCCAGGGGCCTGGGATCTCTTGCTGGTTGCAATTCCTAGGGTATGTGAAAGATTCCCCAGATGAAGTTTAAAGGAGCTCACAAACACAGCTGTAAAATTAAGTATTGTGGTGCCGTAAGTATCTGTTTCTGATAGTGCACACAGTATTAAGTTTCCCTCCTGAAAGAACAATTTATTTACAACCTCACAACCGAGTTAATGACTTCTATCTAGAAATCTGGCATATTTCTACAGCTTCAATACACTCACAGCAAATGCTTTCAACCTTCATTACTGCTTAGAAAATTCAATTGTTTTGTGATGCACAATTTTCCTGCCTTTTAGGTGGTGAAGGACAACCTGCAGGACCATCATGTCCTTCAATTTCTCTTTTGTGTAAGTATAACCTATTTTAATCCTAATTATCCTCAGCAGTTGCATTAGAATTTACCCTGGCTCATCACTCTGCCCCAGCTGTGCTTGGTACTTTTGTGGGTGAGAGCCTGACAGGTGCTTCATAACTATTGATGATTTTTTTTTCTTTTTTTTTTTTTTTTTAAATCTATGGTTCCTTCTACAGAAGTAATTAGGAAATATGTTTGTATAATGAACTGTGAGAGTAAGCTATGAATTATTCCTCAGAATTGTTTTCCAGTGTTAGACATCCCATTATGTGTGTTTTAATGGAACGTACATCCTCTTCAGCTGCACCCTGGGGGGTGTTACATGTAAGGATCCAAGAGAGTCCACTTGTTCATGGACAAACATCTCGATGATATACAACAGGCCTGGCCCAACACCAAAAAAAAGAAGGGAAAATGAGCCTGTTTTCCAGAAATGACTATCGATATCTTTACGTATTCTGTGATATCTGTGGTATCTATCATTTTATGTTTTCCAAGGCTTGCTGCACTTCAGTATCTCTTGGAACAAAGGGGAGGAAAGAAAAAGGGGCTTTCTATTTTTATTACCAGAAGGCTGATTTGGTAAGCATGCAAATCCAGTATCTCGGTGTATTTCTTGCTTATCTCATCCTCAGGCTATGGAGCATATTATAGCATGCTGGACAATAATATAGGTGATTCAACAGGAATGGTTTTAGACTGACCTGTTGATACTTGTACTTTGAAGTACAATTTAATGGACACATGATTAAAAGCTTTCATGATTGTAGAGGAAGCTTGAGTGTGTGATTCAGATGCAAAAATATATGAAAGAGAACTCAGTATATTGAGTTTTATTGTAGCTTATCATGGTTTTGTATTATCATGGTTTTGAAGAACTGATGTATCATTTCTATTTTTACATTTGAGATTGAAAATATTATTATTAGCAATGACAACACCAATGTCCCCATTAATGTTTCCCTTATAGTAAATACAGAAATAGCAAGTTAAAAATATATTGACTGAGCCAGAACAAAAATAGAAACTGAATTTAAGGACAGAGAGTAAATGCTTGTCACTTATTTTTACCAATAAAAATTACTTTTACTGTTACAGAAATTGGCAATGACAATAGCTAATGCAGCATAGCTTGAAGGCAGGCCTAAATAATAAATGTTAAGTGAATCATATATATTCAAAAGGGAAAGGAATGTATTCTCAGATCTGATTATAAAAAACTCCAGAGCTTGCAAGTATTCCATATGGTCTCTATTTTATTCCTGTTGCTACTTTCAGGGAATAAATGGCACTATCTGTCCAGTATAAATAAAGCAGAAAAATCTATGTCTGCTGAATCAAACTATATCAGACTATATTTACGTCATATAAATTTAACAGTGAGTGTTTACTGGATCAGATCCCTGCAGCAATATTGGAGGACAAAGTTTCATTGTATTATTTGTGACTATGGAGGGGCTGTATATTAACAAAAATAAGCAAACTGGTTTTAAAAAAAATATAATCAGATGTAAAACTACTCCCTAGCTGCAGAATCTGTGACTTTCAGAAAGTGGCCAGGAGCTATGGAAACAACTTTTTTATAGAAATAAGCTTTAAGACACTTAAAGCTGTATGCCAAGGTGATGTGTTACAGGGTAGACTGCTTTACAATATGACTCCTGAGACCACTTATGCACGTGTGAGTGTGAGAGTTGGTGCAATTTGCTTACTGAAATCCTGAATCTGCTACGTTACAGCTCCACCTATTTAAATCAGAGGTCTGCACTTCAACAACACAAAACTTTCCTTTCTTTAGTGTACTGTATTAGAACCAACTAAAAAGGAAAGCGTGGCTGTGTAAATACATAATGTAATTTTGCCTATAGGGGCACATGGAAGATAAATGGATAGGTAGGACACATTTCTGTGAAAATAGAGATTTGATGAAATTCATTTGCTGGAGAACAAAATGGGAGACATGAAGGAAGAGATAAAGGAAGAGATGGGTCTTGTAAGAGAATGTGAAAAACCAAAATGCATTCCCACCTAGTTTTGATTTTTGAGTTCTTATAACTTTTCCTTCTATCAGCTTTTTGTCATGCAATGGGTCCCAGTTGTAAACACAAGGAGTCTCAGCTCAGGTCAGGCATGCTGAGTCCATAGGCTTGCTGGGATGTGGAGGTAATTTTATACGGCTGTACAGTTCTCTCTGACCTCTGAAGATAAAAACTGTGCAACTTGCCCCTTCTGTTTGCTAGCAAGATAGTCTGTAATCCTTCTGAAATCAGCTGCAGCACAGAGGCAACACTGTCGTGCTCACAAAGCCTTTACTATTTGTCCAAAATAAAGCTCAGCTTCACCAGATGAGAAATGAACACTGGTCAGCAGTTTAAGGTGCTGTGTGGGGATTGGAGAAATTAGGTTGGCCACTTGTCCACAGACAAGTGAGGGGGACGGGGAGATGGAAAAGGTGGAACCCCACGAGAAGTAAGACAAAATGATGGCAACGGAAAAGAAAGACTGAAAGACTTTAGTAAGGAATATTCAATGAAAGGCAGGAAAAACAAAAGACTGAGAATGCTTTCGTAAGAGGATGAGAAATACCTGTTTGCAGGACTTGTCAAGATGTGCCAGAAGAACCCATGAATTCCTTGCATGCAGTCATGTTCATGAAGTGCATGCATCTAAGTAAAGCATGAGCAAATCTAAGGAACTTTGGGCTTCAGAGTTTTGCCACTTTCTGGTCACCTGTAAGCATTTTTGGGGGAACTTTTCAAATAAAAATGTAAACAGTTGGAGAAAGGAGTCTAGATATGAACAGTTAGCTGGTCCACATGTTGTAACTGTGTGCAAGATAGTAATATGAAACAGTATTATCTGCATTCTTGACTAGATGGTCACAAAATATTTATGGATCCAAGAAGCAGTTGAGTATCTGGCCGTTTTCTTAGATACTTTCATAGCAGATGTTTCTAAATCTGTCAAAAATAACCTGGAAAGATACTGACAACTTCTGCTGGCTATCTACTTTTTCTTCAAAAGCAATAAGATATCATGCATGAACAAGCCAGGATTGGCCCTAGCCTGCACTGCCATCAATGTTGTTGTGTGGTGAGAAAAAAGCTCACAAATACCCCAACTGTAATTAAAAAAAATAAGGCTAGGTCCCTCAATATTACTACATGGGGAAAGATTTGAAGACACAAATCCCTATTTAAAATCTACCAGTGTTGTGTCATAGCATTTTTACCAGAGCCCTTGTATATCAAGCCTTTATTTTTCTTTCATTTTATATTGCAGAGTGCTGACACTTGGACATTAGCCATACTTTTCACTTAAGCAACTGTGGCTGAATTACTGTCAAACCATTAAATGTGCCAAAGCCCTTTTCTCCTCAGATCTTCTACACTTTGTGTAGGAAGACTTTGCTCAGCAGAAGCGATGACAACCTTGAACCAGGCAACAAATAGCATGGTGTTTTCACTAACAAATACCCCAGAAAATGTGTGACAGGATGATGGGAAGGGGCAGGACCATCCCAGCTTGCCCAAGCCCAAGAAGGAGGCAGAGACCTGTTTATGGTGGACAGAGCAAGACTGGGTCTTACATTCCCCAATGGAATAAACTAAAGTAAATCCACATCCGGGAACATCTCTTCAGGACAAGAGACGTTTTGCTACATGTGCTAGTGCTGCCCTTGTGAAAGATTGGACTGTGCTCCTGTACTGACTCTTTTCCAGTAGCTGCAGGACCATATGCTGTAGTTGAGATGGTGGTGCTGTTATTTGGGGCTAGATAGCTTGCAGGCAGGTCTGTGCACCTGCATTGACCTTCCCACAGCCAAAACACAGATTGTCTGGAGTTTGCCTAGTCAAAACTAGAAACTACTGTGAATTTGAGGGACAAATAATGACTAAACAGTTGATATTCTGTCCTTCACACCCTAGGAAATAACCCAGCTGCCCAGGCTGGAGGAGCAGGGAAGACAGTTTGCCAGATACAAAATGTGGTAATTGCAGCATTGTCTAGACAGACACTCCACTCCAGACTGGCTCCTGTGGAGTGACAGATCACTCATTAAAATGACTTGTATCTCTACTGAATTTTAATTAACAGAACTGTGAGGAGCAGGTGTTAACTTGTTTTATAGACTCATTATAGTCCCTAGGCTCCCTAGACACTGTGAGATGTAGTTACCAAACATTTAGGAGTTCCTGATTTTGACCTTTATTGTCTCATTTAAAGACTTGTAGCAGGAATTTATTCACATGAATTTAAGGATATTGCTTTGAAACCAGGTATTTAGATACCAGGAGCTGCAGGAAAAGTCCAACAACAGGACCTCAGTAGCGAAGGATGCAGTTTGTCTTCATCGAATTTGTGGAGAGATTGTCAACTCCCTACTGCCTCCAGCTCAGTATTTCCCTTTCTCCTGTGTCTTCAGGGATGCAGGGGGATTCACCCACTGTCATAGCTGCTGTCTAACAGCTGCCCAACCCAAACCATCTGAAATTGCCCATGTTAGTTTACACACTTCAATTCACAGAGGTCTCTTCTATACTGTATTGTTTTGAATTGAGCTAGAGAGCAACTACATAAACACTATAAGCCACACACAGGGTGGTAATGTTGTGTGTTATTTGTGTGTGTGAGGTGTGGAGAGATGCTCAAGGCAATAAATTCTTCATAGAACCAACACAGGGGATTTGACCAAGGTGTCAGGCTCATTTTTAACATCTATTAGACATTTTTACTGCATAGTGGTCAGCAGTACCTTAGTTACTTGGGCTCACTGTGCACTTCTGGTACAGCATAAATGATAGAAACTGGTGCTGTCAGATACCAACCAGCTACTATCTCTCATATGGCCTCTAAACCTGAAAAAGAATCTCTGTTGTTTTCAAGAGTTAAGTGCCTGTCAGCTCAGCTTTTCTCACGCAGAGACTAGCCCTCTTGTAAGGCAGTAGATGGAGATTTGTTCTTCATTTGCCCAAATGAAAGATCTTGAACCTGTATATCCCATACTACCCTCAAATGTTTGGCTCACCAAATTACTTGCAGAGCTGGCTTCCCTCTGACCCAGTGCACTGTTAAACAATCAAGCAGCTCCAGGAGCAGATGTTGAGAATGTTCCATGTTCTCTGTGCTGAAGAGAGTGTTCTGGTGGTGCTGGTGATGGCAGTAGACTTGTGATCCTAGTCTAAAGCAGCAGAGGGGGAATGCAAAAACCTGCACACAGAATCCCACAGCCACTCATCTGCTGAAGTGATACTATTCTCTCAAAACTTTAAGCGCCAATCAGAAAAACCTGAGAGTTACTTTAGGTTCTCTTTACATTAAGCAATACAGCAGAAATAATAGACACATTTAGAGAATAACCTAAATTTTGGTCTTCCTGTGATGATTACAAAGAAATGCAGTGTGAGCACAATTGTAGTTACAATGGGCCAGTTAAATTATCTAAAATCAAGGAGGAAACCGGGTTTTGGTGCCTGAAAACAGTCTCTAGAAACTTGACCTCCTTGACTTCCAGGCTGACCTTAACCCAGCAGGCAAGTTTTGAGTATGCCTGCAGGCTCTGTTTTATGCATTTCACAGACAAAGGTGTGCTATTTTGATAACTCCATCAGCGCTTCAGAGCTGAACTGTTCTAGAGACTGAAGAGCTGTGCAGACAACCAGCATTAAGAGGTTACTAAACCCTGATTCCTTTTACTGCACAAAAATGATGCAATGTAGAATCTAGGGAACAGTGATGGGTGGAGCAGTAAGACCTGTTATGATTTAACCTTTTACCACCTTGTATGTATGTGTTTTATAGTAACTGGGCAGGATATTGCACAAAGGATGTTGAAACAGGATTTTACAGTAGCTAATAGACACTATTTGCTGTAAAGAGAGCTTGACAAAGGCCCTGAGCCAAAAAAGCCCACACCTTTCAGTCCACACAAATCATGTTCAAATTGTAATCACTCCAGTAAAAACTTCAGTAGAAGACAGCATCACATTATTATATATGAAGAATATTCTCTGTTTTGAAGAAAGCCAATTGTGGGCTAGATCAAGCTGGGTGCTGTGTTGTCTAATGGCTTGCAAGGTGAGGTTTTCAAGGCTTAAAGTGTCCTTTGTCCTATTAGGATAAATAGGGATTGGCAGGTTTCTTTGAATACATTGGAGGCATTAAAGCTATTATAATTAAAATTTTCTCTAAATATAAAGAAACTTTGTAGATGTCATATAGAAGTAAACGAATAAAACTCTTCAGAAATAGTAAAACTCTTACCTAGTAGATAACTTGACTACCATCTGGGGAGGCTACACAGTCATTATCAGGCAGAGTAGGAACACTGATTCAAACTCCTTAGTCACAGACAATCATAACAGAAATATGGAAGTTGATATTGAGAAGAACAAAAGAAAATATAAAATAAGTTTTTGGAATATGGTAAGTGAGAAACTGCCAAATACAGGTCCGGTCTTCAAACCCCAACAATAATCCATGGAATTTAATGATTTGAAAGGGTTCCTGATCTCCAGTGTTCATAACTGCCCTGACTTAATCAAATGGTGTATGAATCATTTTGATTCCTCACTCAAGGATTTTAGTTCTGCAGTCTTGTCTTCATCCAGAATCTACCCAGCACCCCAAGAGCATCACCAGGGCAGGCATTGCTGGCAGACACTGAGCCAGGCACTATCTGTTTTTACTACATTGCTCAAGACAGATTAAAAAAAAAAAATCAAAAAAAAAAATCACAATATTAAAAACCATCTGCTGGGGGAATTTTGTCCCCATAATGAGGTATATGAGGGAAAAGCCTACTGCAGTGAGTGTGTGTGAACACAGCTCACATCACTCTATTAGGTGGGAGCATGAAAAGTAGTTCCCACCCTTCATTCCCTGCAAGCAAGTAGTGGGAGAAAAGTTTGTTAAAAGCTGGGAAAAGGCCTTGTTATTTGAGTTCCGGGCTGAGAGGGAGTGAGTCCTGCTTCTTATTAAGGCAGTTCAGTTCTAGAGGAAATCAAGGTGATGCTGAATAGATGCTGTGTTTTGTAAAGATCTCAGTTCAGATTTCATTTGAACACATACTTGATTTCAGTTCAGGGCTCCTCAACATGGTGTCCCTTGCCAAGGCTGTAGAACATGCTTGAGGGATTGCAGGAAGGGCTGCCCAGAGGTGCCGAGGAGCTGGCCAAGCAGACAGATGAAAAAGCCTAGAAAAGGGAGAAGTCCATTGCAATAGAAACTCATGGTGCAGGAAACCCTGTTGTGACCCTACAGGCTCATCTTCACCACTCAAGTTAATGACTTGAGTAGATTTCTAAGACGCTTGGCTCTAACTACTGGCCTGGACTGTCATGTAGCACTATTTTTAGTGCAATCAAACCACAGGCGAGTGAGGCTAAAACGCATAGCGTCTTTTTACTGTGTAGTCAGAGATTTTTCATTCAATGGATTGTGCAAAGGTACCAGTAAATATGTACCAGCACCAATATGCAGGTATGCCTGCATTATACACTGACTATTCTGGTGTTTTAAGTTTTACACAGGTAAAGATGACAGTGGAGTTTGAAAGATGGATTTTTGCCTGGTAAAGGCAAGCTCCATGAAGAGCTAAATGCTTGTGCAAACTAATTAATTAACACAACACGGCTGTTTTAAATTCATCAGACAACATCACTGCCCCAAATAAGAGGCTTGCTCTACCCCTGTAGCACTCATTAGATCTTTTGCTGTTGGAATTGACAAAAACATTATATTAATAACATTGATATTTTGAAGAATTATGAAAAATGCCAGAATTTGCAACAATCATATCTTAGATTTCTGGAAGCTGCTAGTCTGATGAAACACAAACTTCTCAGGTCATCTGAAAAAAAGACTAATGTGAAGTAGAGGACTTACATACAGCCACAACAGTGAGATAAGACAAGGTAGATGCAAGGCTAGCAAGCAAACAAGGAGGTAAGACCATGTTTTTCATGTAGACCTACAGAGACTTGTTTAGCAGTTTGATTCTATGCCAAATAGTTCACTGCACCTCTAAAAATTGCTTTACTCTAAAAGAGTAATCTGAAAGATCCCTGGACTGCAGTCAACTTAATATCACACATATCTGCATCTTCAAAGCATTCTCTTTGGCTCAACATAGCAACAGAAGCATAACTATTAGTGGTTATTTCAACCTTGAGGTAATTTGATGCCCTGCTACCGCACCCACTAAGCAAATAAACTGACTTTGATGTCCCTTGAATATGTCACAGAAGAGAAAAATAAAGGCTTGTATTTAACAGTGTGAAAAAGATTATTCTAAAGATTGTATTTTTCAGATGAATACTAGGAATAAATTTTGTATTCATAGTCCATTCTTTCAGCTACTTGCTATATTTGAAATCTAGCATCACCAATGATAGAGATGACTTCTCAAGGTATTTTCCAACAAATAGGGAAATCTTTATTATAGCTAGTTATTCCAAAGATACTCACTAGGACGGACTTGGTCATGGTGGCCATCTACCCTGCAAGGCTCAAACCCAAATCACTGTTCAACATCTATATAATATGAGAGATTAGGAGTTGCAATTTATTGGACACTGATAAATTATGCTTCAGCTTTAGCTAGAGTTTAAAGGGGTGCAATAATAGCTGTATGTCAGAGTATTTATTTTGCAACATAGCTCCAGCCTCTCTCTACCTGTAGAGAGAGTATACCCTGGTTCTATTCTAAATTCCATGTGTTGCTGGGAGTGCTTGAGCAGGAAACCTTGTGTACATATTTCAATCCTACCACCAATTCCAGGGCACTCATGTCTGTATCAGGAGGTGGAACTTACCTTGACTATTAGGTACTTTGTTATTTTAATGGTGAGTAATGGGACTAAGGTAAATATATGGAATATGGGAACACTTTAATGCTTATTCAGATAAAATATAACAGCAGATATGATAATTCTAGAGTAAACCATTGATAGCAGCGCAAGTGCTCTCACAGGAATACAAACATAGTAATTCTTTTATTGTCTTAATCCATAAATTTTAATGTGTATAAGCAAGCAATCCTTGCACGTCAATCTCAACTCTTAACTTTCACATACCTAGAGATGCTAGATATATTTTAAAGTTAAATAGTGAAAATGTAGCTTCGTACCTGTTTTAGTCTACATTTCCTGTGTTTATTCCTAAGACTACATAGACCATATATAGTGTAGGAAAAAGCTTATTCAAAGAACCCATTTAAATAAAGATCAATTTGCAAATTGTACCAATGACTCTGTACAGACATATATATGTACATAGACATGTAAAAAATAGAAAACATATAGGAAAATATCCACTTAATACATTTGAAAAATATTAAGTTTTGGAAAACATTAAGACATCTGGGCATACAGCACATGTAAACCATTTTGTGGTGAAACTAGAACTGATGAATTGCACATTCACTGATATCAGCTACGCTATAACAAAGTCAGGTCTTTCCTTTTCATCATTGCTTCAGCAATAGGCTTTGGTTAAAAAAACACAGGCATAAAATCCCAGTTTATGCCTTAAAAACATTTGTGTACAGAACAATACAGTAACAGCATGTGCATTTAAATGAGCTACCAAAAACAAAATCTTAACAGAAGCAGAATTGTAACACACCTATCACTGATCATCTTAATACCGAAGATATACAGCTGTATTTTGCATCTACTACTAATAATGACATGATATTATATTTTTCAGCTTTAAGGTTGTGCAGCCCTGGAGTTCCAGACCCAAGAGAATATATTATACCATTAGCATACAGTTATATTCTTTAGATAATCATATTGATCAAAACCAAATGCTGGTATTTTCAGTATTTATGCACAGCTCCTGACCCATCATTAATGCAAAGCTCCATACCAGGGAAAGCTTTACACAGTAATTTGTGGACATTTACTGTAAGCAATCAGCAGCATATTATACAGAAACAGAGATAATCACACCATCTCACTAAATGTAAGTCATTGTGTGAATTAGGAGCTTTTTCAGTATAGTGGAAGGTCTCCTAAACCAGATGTGCCAGATCCTCTTTTTGAGGATATTCCTATCACCTAGGAAGCCAAACTCCATATTGCATGACGATTCCTATTGTTACCCTACATATCTTATCTGAAGGAGCATGAATTCACAAAACTATAGCTGGGCATACAGACTGTTGAGTTTAAGGATTTTTGGCAAATGCCAGATATTGTGTCATGAATTGCTAGCCCTACTTCTATATAGGACAGCCCTCTGTGTGCTACTAGGTAAACAAGATGATGATTTCTTGCTGTAATTGTTTTTTTCCATGAAATTGTTTGAGGCTTTCTTTCCCAAAGTAGAAGCTAATGGAGGATTATATGTAAAACTGTGTGAAGAATTGTGTGAAATTATATGTGAAGGGAAAGGATGACAGAAAGTTCAGCAGATCCTTTGCTCGACCTACGCTTACCTGGTTCAAACTCCCTCCTCTAGTGATGGTGGGAGAGAGTGGTGCCTTGACTGCCTGCTGTATGACTGGATTAATAAAAATCCATAACTGGATAATTTGTAGTGACCACAGTTTTATAGGTTGCCATTAACCTGTCACCCAGCTGCTAAACCTGGACTGTGCTTGGTTTCCCATCAGGCCACCACAACTGTGAATAAGTGGGCTGTCAACACTGTGGCAGGGGATCAGCAGAGAGACTCTCCCTGGGGCTTCGCCCACAGAAGGTCTGCAAACATCAGTGATGTAGCTGGGCTACAGCAAGAAGCTGCAGTTCAGAGAAGGTCTGAACTGAAACTAGCATTCAGAGAAGGGCTTGGCCCTGCCAAGATTGAGATGCTGGCAGTATATCTGCTGCTGCCATCACATCAGGCACTCTTCATGACAGACTCGTAACTGGATCCTGAAGTTCTTCTGTGCATTTGCAAATGGGATTTTTCTTATGTTTTTGATATTGGCTTCAAATATTAGCAAGTATTTTATAAAAAATCATGAAAGAAATGGCACTTCCATGCAGGAAGATTACTTGCTTGGCACACAGGCCAAAGTAGACACTGAAGCACTTTTCTAAGTGTTCTTTCAAATGGGCACTCTCCTAAACTGGAACCATAAATAAAGTTATGTTAACGAATTTACTATATTTACATGTTACATTGAAATGGTTGCAATCATTCTCAATTGTAAATAATCTATCTATTAGCTTTAGAACATGAAAAAAAAATAGAGTAGATATCTCTTCCATTTAAAATACAAAGAAGAGGTGTGTTTTCACGAAAAACACTAGAGTTCAAACTTGGCATCATCAGTAAAATGCTAATAGACATTTTCAGTTCTATAAACCAAGTGTCTAAATAGGAAAGGTTTGATACTGAAGAGGAACCCATCCACATAAAATAAACTCTTTAAATGGAATGTAGTCAGTTTCTAAATACATTCAAATTTACAGTGTCTATAAATAGAAAACTAGATAGTGCTGAAGAGCTAAAGCAGTCCTTTCCAAATGTTCAAGTCAATATATTTCTCTCTCTTTACTATCATTAATACACAGTTGCTTAAGCTACAGCTGTTCTGGCCTTTGGCAACAGTTCAAGTAACTCCTTCTTTTCTTTCCGTGGCAACCCTCCACCTTCCATTTTGACACAACAGAGTTACCAGGGCATATCTCAATTTCATAATGTTTTTAGAAAAATACCACATGTCCCAAACTCTTTGTGTGTGTGTGCAGTCAATCAAGGAAGCGTGTCATAGATTCCCCGTGATCCTTCAATTGTCACTCACATAATGGTACTTCTCTAGTACCAGCACTATATCCAAGAGAGGTTATGTGCTGACAAGCTCCCTCTTACTTGCACAAAGCCTGCTGAGAAGGATTTCAGAATAAACTTGATTTATGGGACCTCGTACATGATATGGGGACTGAGAATTTGTTTCGTAGTCCTGCACTTGTGATGGTTTGCTTTGACTGCCGAAATACTTCCCCAGAGTATAGTGCCTTGATAACGTCATTGTTATGTGTGGCCTTTCTTCAGAGGGATTGGATTTCACCACCTGCAAAAGAAGTGACATATGTGAGTGCTTTCTGCCTGCACCTAGAAAGACAGATACACAGCTGTGCACACAGAAATGCTGAGGCCGTTGTCTACAAAGCAGGTCCTGATACTTTTACCTTAAGCTGCAAGTTGCTCATGAACAGTATTTTAATTGCCAGCTTGTTATGTTACATACTAACTAAAGCACAAGATCTTAAGTGTGAAATCTAAATGCATATGCCCATTATAATCAATTGATCCTGTAATGCCTTTGTACATTAGATTCTGTTCTCTTCATTAGGGACAATTTACCTAAAACAATAAAATGCATACTCAAAGGCTTTCCTGTATATTTAACAAGTGAAAACAAACTCAGACAGCCCCAAATAGCAGGAAGGCTTAAATCCTGTTCTGATCTTAAATACTTGAGGAGCAAGCTACGAGAATGTCTCACTCTCAGGTCTTCATGCGAACCAGGCCCAGCCCAATGTTGAGATGAAAACACTCGTGTCATGTTTTTCCAAGAAGGGAGTTAAAGTGCAATTTAACATCCCTCTCCCCAGGGCCTCACATTGACATAACTCCAACAAGATTCAGTAACTTAGTGCCAAAGAATGCTCCACATTGGCCCCTCAAATATGTATAAAGCTCTGGGATTATCATCTTCAACTTGTATGGAATACACAAATGCCCATGGGGCTAACAAGAGAGAAAGTGAGAGGTATGGTTGTCAGGAGCCTAATGACTGAGGGGGTGGTCCCCTGTGAAATGCTGAAGGTCTTGTCTCAGTGAACACTCAGTTACTGATGAATAATGGAGCAACTTCAAGAGAGACAAAATTTCATAACCTTTCAAATACACAGGACAGAAGACCTTAACCCAGGCAATGGCAAATCCAGAGAAAGTAGAAATGGAGACAAGTGGTTAATTTATTTTTAAAAAAGTAAATATATACAGACTTGATAGCTCTGATGCCCAACAGTTTTCCTGCTGTATCAATCACAGCAGACACTCGAAAATGCAGAATTCATTTATTAATGCACATATTTATGCAGAAGCATGTTAACTTTAAAAAAATATAATGTATATTTCTTGCCACTGAACAATCAGAATAAAAGTTCATATATAGTGAAGCTTATAATAAATGAAGCTAATCATACAAAATTAAGTCTGATTGAAGGAGTAACGTGCAAAGGCTTGAAAGACTGAACAGAGAGGCTGCGGGGAAGCTGGCTGAACTGAAAAAGGACCAGGAACTATCCATGTAGAAAATTAATATATCCTCTGATCAATTTGATACAGCTAAGCCAAAGGCTATTATTTGTTTTCATGTAATTACTGCGGGTTCATTTTTCTAAATTAGTGCCTTAGATCTTAAAACTATTTCAAAATGATGCCACCTTGAACCAATCACCCAAACTGCATTCCTGTTAGGTGTAATCTCCCAGGAATGCAATCTAATGTTCACCCAGCAGCCAATCCCAAGATTGCTAGTTTCTATGTTGCAACCATGATTTCATTGGCATTAAAACAGAAAATAAATCTGAATTTAAAAATAGCTCCTATAATGGTCTTTATAGGTGCTGACCAATCTACTTCTCAATAAGCATTACCAAAGAATGAGGTAAATAAAAAAATCAAGTTTGCATGTATGCACAGAATTAGAAGTATGGTTGGGCAACAAGTACCAGAGTAATACAACACTATTTGTCTCACCTCACCTTTGAAAGTCCAGATCCCTTGGCAATCTGAGCAAAGATTGTAGGCTCTAGACAGCTGTAGATTTCTATGCTATCAGTATCACCCTAGACCCTCTGAACTGGGTTGATGGGAACTTAAATAACTTTTTGAAGACAACCAGGGGAAATAGTTTTCTCTTCAGCCAGCTAATGGGAACTAAATGAGATCTGCTAAAGGCCTTTCAGTTCTTGTCTTTTGACTGCACAGCATGGCCAGTCCTCCATTCCTGCACAGCCATGCTTTAGCTCAGATGGCAATTAGAGAGGGGTGCCATTTTCTGGGCATTTAGAAATGTCATTTTTAAAGAGAAAGAAAGTGAAAGTGCAAAGCAATAGATTTAGTCTATCTCATCTGGTTTCAGAGAACATGAAAAGTGCTGGGGTTTTATACAGTGTTCTTGGCTCTGTTGTCAGAGGCAAAATGCCATTTTCCTAGTGCAAACTGCTTCAGCACCTGATGAAACTCCACTTGCCAGGATACAGAAATAAGCTGATGACAAAATTGTTAAAACTAATGAGGTATCAAAAGCATTCAAGGCCTTTCTTTTTGTTTTCCTCATGGATCAAGTCTGGATTTTAACAGCTGAGGGATTCTCCTCAGCATATCTGTGCCTCTTTCAGGCACAACGACCCCTCAAGCCTCATTAACAGCAGCCCCGTGGGCCAAATTCTCTACTGATCCTCCCCAGAAACACATACTCTTTGTTGGGATTCCTCAGGCAGAGACGCAAGACCAAATCTGTACATGATCTCATACAAAATGATGGAGGAGTGCATGAAAAATGCTGATGACCAATCACACCCTGCTGTTTTCCACCCAGTTCCATACAAAGCATCTGAAATATTTCACTTTGAAGCTCTCTGTTTCACCCGTAAGCTCTGTGGAAATGGCAAGCATCAGCAGTGACCCACGAAGACACCAACATCTGTGCTTTAGACAAAAAGAGTCAATATAGCTGTCAGGATAAAACGGAGGGATGCATTTACTCTATGGGATGATTTATCCATCACATGAGCATCTGCTCTGTGACTTACTCTCCCTTTTCCAGCTCCATTTGTACTGAGCTGTGTTCATGTCTCTCAAGTTCTGAGCAGAGTAGATTAAAAGACTGGTTAATTAACTACATCTGTTAATTTTGGTGCCAAAGCAGGACAGAGGCCATAGCAATGTCCTGAAAACATGTGAGCTGCTGGGGAGCTGAGATAGAAACCAACTGTGATGCTGACTCATGGTACTAGAGCTCAGATGGGACTGATGACGCTCCCAGACTTCTGCTCTGTCCCAGGGAGCCTCATACTGGAGCAGAATCCCACCCAGTTCCAGCTGATTGACACCCCATACTATTTTGGAAATGCATTTACTGTCTGGTAGACTGTCTAATATGGTATCTCTGCCTGTGTATTCAAGGAGAAAAATCAAAATATTATACTTATTGTTTTATTCTACTGTGGCTGACAGAATTAAATACAATCCACAGGCTACAAGAAAATAGACTTGCTTTGCTAGTCCTTGGCCAGCAGACACCACAAGGACACTCTGGAGCCTATGCTTGAGTTTTACTATCATCACCACTGAATTCCAGTTTGTTTGGTTTAACTACTCCTAGGTTTAATTAGCCACAGGATATTTTGGTTTCCAGTGTATACTGTGGGTGTCTGATGATATTTTGGTTTCCAGTGTATATTGTGGGTGTCTGATGAAGGAAACCTTATTTTTAGATTGTTGGGTTTTTTTGATCTTTAAGGAAAATAAATCATACCTGTCCTGACATTTTTTTCACTGCAAAAATTAGTACCTGCACTTCATTCCTGGTGTCACAGCCCACCTTTGTATCTGCAAAACTCTACAAAGCTTCTCTGCTAACCCTGCACACATTCAGGTCCTGGGAACAGGTTTGCCCAAGAGTTAGGCTTACAGAAAAACAGGCATGACTTGGCAAAATGAGCAAAGGTGGTTTACCCTTGAGAGATTCAGAAAACATTTGGTGGTCTCTCTTACTTGAAGTAATTTATATTGACAGAAAAAAAATTCCTAAATTCACGGTCTAAAAATAGCAGGATTTCACTTGTGTGGTGCTAGTCTTTATGCATTTTTGGTAACTCTAATTAAAAAAAGTTCTAGGATTTTCTCCATAAGAATTAATTTTTTGTCTTCTAAATGATATATCAAATTACTTGTGTCATTATTCTAGTCAGAAACCAAATTTCTGAGATTTCTTCCAAACTAGTAGCTTCCTATTGGCTCAAAGCTCCCAGCTGACTATGAAACATCATAAATTCATTAACTCTTGGTTTCAAAAAGCCATCTTTCTTTGCATCCTTTTTTCCCCTCCAGTTTTACCTTTTCAGTAACAATGTCTTCTCATTCTATATTTAATTCTGTGAAAACTTGCACCATTACCACTCTTTTGATCACTCAGAGAAAATGCTACCTTCTTGAAAGATATGACAGTTTCAGTCTTATGGTTCTAAACAGATTTTAGCTGAATAATTTGCGGTAGTTTCCTAACCTTTTGTTGAACAACTCAGATTCAGTTCATAAGAATGAAGAACCCTTTAGCATCACAGGCAATTTCTCACTCACACTTCTGTTTGTATAGTTGGGCACTGTAACTATGCCAGATAATTTTTTTCTCAGGAAAACAGATATATAGCAGTAAGACTGGTCCTTCGATTTTAAGATCCATTTTAATTACATTTATGGTTTGATGTGAGTGTGCAGAGCTGCTCCATTTGGAAGGCATCAGACTAAAACCAGCAAAAAGATAAACTCAGTCCACGCAGAAGCAGGGATATATAACACATAGTAAATAATAGAAGAACCTGGAAACTGTGCAACATCCTTTTATAGGAGTTACCTTTGCAGAACAACATGTTTATTCTTATTTGGAGGAATCACCACCCAGCAGTTCAGCCTGTCCTTGGGTGACCTTACACGCTGAGCAGCGTGGGACAAGTGCCACCACAGAAACTGCTATACCCACAGTTTGTATTCAGGCCTAACTTTGAGTCACAAATGCTAACCTCATTGTATACCTTTTTGTTTCTAAGCACCTGTCAGTTAAAATATCTTAAATGCCTGGTAATGATATAAGCATGAACTATTACCTCATGGAAATGGCAGCCGCACTTCCCTTGCAGGAACTCCTTGTAACGTCCCATGGTGATGACAAAAGTGTCAACCACTTCATAACCCAAATTTTTTGCTGTATCCAGAATAATCAAGTTTTCATTCCACAGGTTTTGTACTTGTGCCTGCATTCCAGATAAAACATTGCAATGTCTTGTCAGAGAAGGACTCTTTAAAGGGTATTGTATTATGGAAATGGACAGCAAAACTGCATTTTGAATAAGCAATTATGTTATACTCCAGGAATGAATTACTCTAAATTCACTCTTGGAAATAGCTACTACTACAAGATTGTTGCAGATTTTTGCAGAAATTACAATTACTTTTTAGTAGTTGTGCAGCTACCTTTATAGGAAGATTTCAAGGCTGTTTAAAACATAATTACTGGGTAATGGTATTTAACATATACTTAGCCAATATGAGGTGTAATTCAGAAAAAAAAATCCAGTTATTGTTTGTAACAAATGGTGAAATTGTTCATGTAAAGAAAAATTCAACTTCAAATCAAATTCATTGAGGCTGTTGCTTAAAAGGGAGTATAGGGCATGGGTATCTTAAAAATTGTTATACTGAAGAACAGCATATTATTTATGAAGATAATGCAGGAATGCTAAGAATAGGAAAAAAGTTAGCCATAAAGGTGGCAAGGCAGTGGATTTGACACCACAGACAGAGGAGCTTTGAGCTTAGCTGGGGTAATTCTGAATCCTAGAGCACCCAAACCACATGGGTAGTTTGGTAGATTCCAATACTGAAAGGGACAAGAATATCAGTTATTCATCATAGTTGATTTCTGGAGTTTTGCCAATTTACTGAATAAAGAAAAAAGGACTCCTGGGAAGTCTTTAATACTCTTTCTCTCCTTGCCTCACTTACTCTAGATCAAAATTCTTCTTCCTCCTAGGACTGAACTCTGCTGAAAACTATGGCAGGAGCTATGAAATGTTTCTTCACGTTGATGACAACAATTTCCTTACTGTATTCTATTGTAGTCATCCAGATAAATTAAGAAAATGGTCTGAATCAATAAGAAGACATTCGGTAGAGACAAGATAGATAAATAGTACTAAGTTAGACAGAAAGAATGGGCAAAATCAGACAGGGTAGTCTCTGTAGCAAAAAGAAGGGTGAGAGTAGCAGTAAGACACACCCAGAGTGCAGCAGTGTGTTATGGTTGCAAAAAGACATGGGCACCAGTCCCCAGTGTGAAAGGAGCGCTGCACGTAATCCATGAAAGCTAAGAATTTTCTCTTTTTGACACCTGTGAATAGCCAGAGCGTGACATGCAGCACTGGTAGGCATCATTCACTCTGTTCTGCCCTCCAGTGTTTCTCATCCATGTATTTTACATGTGTTCAATGGAGAATCACTTTCCAAATTGTAAATAAAAATATTGAATTGAATGAGTTAAAAAAGAGCATTGAAATGACCACATTTGTTTCTTTGAGGGTCTTGGATATGATTTAAACTGACTGCAACATACCATTAACACACAAATAACAGGCTGGATTCACCAGTACATTCCAGCTGCTCTGTAATGTTCTGGTTTCACAGGTGGGTAAAGATAGATTTATGGAGAGTTGTGCAATGCAGACAGATCAGTGAATCTGATCCAGCAGTAACCATGGAGGAAGCCTGGGAAAGGCCTAAGCTCAACATGGTATGAGGAGCAACCTGCTTATTCCTAGCATGATTTCTTAACTTTGACTACAGGCTTAATATTGGAGCTTCTTCTGGTTCCAGGGGTGCCTGATCAAGCACAGCATCTACACTGGCTCTCAGATTGCAGCAGAATCCATGAAAAAAGGCAAAAATGTTTGAATTTATATTAGTAAGCAGCATGAGCAAATACAAACATTAATCTTTCTTTGATCTGCTTACAGCTTGCTCAGCAAAGGCTGTAAAATATTTTGACCAGACAGTAAAATTAATGCTGCAATGACAAATCTTCCATGCAAATACAATCAAAATGTACTGTAGCTTACCTGTGATAGAGAATGTATTCCATCCACTGGGAGGTGAAAGCCCATCCCTATGGATTTGATAATTACCAGGATATTTGACAGATTTTCCCTGTTTGGAAAATTAAAAAAAAAAAAAAAAGAAAGGACACACATTTTACAGAATCAGAATATGCTGAGTTGGAAGGGACCCACAAAGATCATTGAGTCGAACTCTTAACCCTGCACAAGACTATCCCCAAGAGTCGCACCATGAGATTGAAATTATAGTTCAAACACTCCTTGAATTCTGTCAGGCTTGGTGCTGTGACCAGTTCCCTGAGGAGCCTGTTCCAGTGCCCAACCACTCTCTGGGTGAAGGATCTCTTTCTAATATCCAACTTAAACTTCCCCTGACTCAGCTCCAGGATATTCCCTTGGGTCCTGTCACTGGTCACCACAGAGCAGAGATCAGTGTCTGCCCCACCACTTCCCCTCACGAGGAAGTTGTAACTGCACTGAGGTCTCCCCTCTGTCTCCTCTTCTCCAGCTGAACAGACCAAGTGACCTCAGCCACTCCTCATACGGCTTCCCCTCAAGGCCCTTCACCATCTTCATTGCCCTCCTTTAGATGCTCTCTGCCAGATTAATACCTTTCTTACATCATGATGACCAAAACTGCACACAATCTTCAAGGTGAGGCTGCCCCAGTGCAGAGCAGAGTGGGACACTGGTGAAGCCTCACCTTGAATATTTACATAACAGATCTATCAAAAGACAATGTATATTTACTTTTTTTCAAAGTCACTTAAGTGCCCACCCACGCAAAAACAAATGAAATGTTTGTATTTAAAAATTTTTGTTGTTTCTCATGATTTATTATATCAAAACTTGGAATAGCACCAAGTACATAACATTACCTGTTCAACACCTTTTGGATAATTTGCAGGTGATTGGAATTCAGCCACTGAACACCACCTACAATTAATACAGTCTGATCTGTATTCTCCAGGGGACGTGATCTGAAACCCAGAAATGAAAAACACAGATGGCAAACATTTCAACTGCATTGCCTTGCCTTTCACTGAACAGTATCTGGCACCCTTATCAGAGGCCTGATGTCATTTTCTAGTATTTTTTAATCACACAATATGGTCTGCACACGTTATGTTTAATTGTTTACTGACTTTAAATGTAAAATGTGTTAAACACATTTGTGAATAGAATGATAACACAAACAAGGGAGCAGTAGAGTTTGTACAGTACCTCTGCAGCAGCTGTTCTAGTGCTTTTTCAAAAGTCGGTCTCCGGTTTGCATTCATCCAGAACTGGGGGTAGTAGGAGTAACTGATAAATGTTTTCCCCTCATTGATATTATGATAACATTTAACATCATGAGTCTTTTGCCATTCCTGAAGGGTCTTATTCACTCTTTCTATTAGATAGTACATCATCCCTCTGTTAGTTGAGTCACCTATAAAAAGGATCTTTAGATTGAAAAAAAGATACGACTTAGAAGTGGTACAATCCAGAAACGAAAACCTTAGAAAAGAATACAGCTAGAATATAAGAGGTCTTTAAACACTTCTTATAATGGTCAAGTAATATCTCTGTGAGATGCTTGTTCTCCAGCCCTAACATCTCAATACTAAAGTTCTCCTTTAGCAAAATCTGTGTTTTGATTAATAAAAAGCTATATTAAGTCTTTCAGAGTCAAAAAGTGCAGGTTGTAGATGGCTATAGCTGCACAATTAGCCCTGCATTTTTCATCCTTGGCGATAATTTCTTTTGCTTATGCATGTATTTCCTTCCAATTGCTAGCACACAATTGCTCTCGTAATTGTTTGCAGCTTCCTGCTTTTCTCCCTTCAGTGTTTCATGTGATTTGTTCCTGCACAGCATGGCTTGGTTAATGTCTGCCTTCCACAAATGTGATTCATTAGAATTTATCCCAAACATACACACCGACACAAATGGATGGAGCTGCTGCCATATTTGTAGAGAGAGGCTTTCTGCAGTTTCAGAGGGGGTATAAAAACGGGGTTATTTTGGTGGAGGATAGTCCGCATAGAGTCCTGTCATATGTGATGTGAGGGAAGCATCATGGCCTGAAGGGAGCTGGAAATGCTGTCAGGAAGATAGAAGTACTTTAAGTATAGAAGTCCCTGCTGGGTTACTCTGAATTTGCAAAAGAATGAAAAAATCAGATTTGGGCTTGTTCCTACTCATACTGTAGACTCCCCTGACAAATCATACATCTTTGTATGTGGAGACCACAGAACACAAATTAAGGGTTTTTTTAATGCAGTTGCTCTATTTTTAGTGGATAGGACTAGCAGTTCTTCCTGCTGAAGCAGGTGAGCAATGACAAGAGTCCAAAGGTAAGAGAACCCACGTTCACTGTGGTTTGCCAATGAAACTGTGGGCATAATCAATTACCACAGTCACCTCAGCCAGAAATCCACAGTGAGGAGCAAAAATGTAAAACTGGGAGTCAGAATCCCCACAGAGCCATAACACAGTAGCAGCCTTGTTCTCTGCACAACAGTATGCAACTTCTCCTACCTCCTCTGGCACTCAGGGTAGTTGGCGCCCCTCAAGACGGGGTTTTGTTATTTAATTTCTTAATTTGGTTTGGGGTTTGATGTTTTACCACTTGTACATTGAATATGTGATTGTGCAAATAAAATTCAGACTGCACAAGATTACATGTTTCAGAGTACATTTCCAAATTATTTTTTTTAAGAGATTTTTTGTGATGTTAGCATCTTGGACTTCTCTCATTTGACGTATTTCTAATTATCTATTCCCTTGAGGAATGTTACAGTTTCGAAAACTGATTCCACTTCTCACTATTAACCTGTTGTGATTAAAAATAAGCCACAACAGTGTACCAATAACACTTTCCACAAAACAGAAGCAGTTTCAGATGAACATAC
This sequence comes from Grallaria varia, assembly GCA_013396735.1. Classification (NCBI taxonomy): domain Eukaryota; kingdom Metazoa; phylum Chordata; class Aves; order Passeriformes; family Formicariidae; genus Grallaria; species Grallaria varia. The sequence goes on along the minus strand of VWZG01012842.1, from coordinate 75,331 downwards.
CCTAATCTGGTGTTAGGGCCAAGAATGGGCATAGCAATGCCTTCAACTTCCATGCCTTGCTCATTGTGGGCTGCAGAGAAACCCTTGATAGATTATGTATGGTTTGTGTGTTTGTAGCAAACAAATTAAAACTAGTACTGAGTGCATAGAGGATCTTCTACCTCCTGTCCTGGACCTCTCAAAGCTGCTTCATAGAGGAAATTCTTAAACAGCTGCTGTTCATGCTTGTACTGCACAAGCTCTTCTCTCACATGCAAGGGGGTTTCCAGCTTTTCACACTGTGTCAGAAGAAACCCCTTTAAATCAAGCATAAAATTCACAGAAGTCAAGAATCCTTGGATCCCTGGAAAGACTGGTTGGATATTGTCTCTTTCCCTCTCTGACAGACACAAACATGCACACAATTATTTACAATTAGGAAGACAATCCATGCTTAGAATATGTCCTAATTCTAAAGTAGGTTAACTCCAGGTATTAAGCAACAATTCTTTCAGCTTGCAAAATCTCTTAATCTTTTCAGTCTGTCTATCCATGTCTCTTTAATCTCCATTTCATGAGTTCATCACTGTAGTATCTAGATGCATATCTATTTAAAAAGCAGCTCTCAGATATTAGCAGGCAAGGATATCATTAGCTTGTAATGTGGGTGAGAACATTTCTGTAAAAACACAACACATCAATAGCAGAATAATAAACAGGTACTACCAAGTTACACACGTACAGCAGCTGGTAGAACACACAATATTGTTTCTCCTTGACTTCTAGTAACATACAATATCATTCTGTTAGCACATGGGAATTGCAAAGGAGTATATTCAGCTATTTACACTACATTAGCAGATGTGGCATTTTTATTTCATTCTTCATTCTACTGTGATAAGGATTCTCATAGGTATTTTCTCCTTCTAACTGTATTTGTTCTAATCTTACCTACCAGAGCTTTCAAATATCAGGACAACAACCTTCATTAAAAAAGGGAAGAAAAGCTATGGCGAAGGCCAATGAACATGATACACAGATGTCTTTCCTTTGCCAACACTGTGCACTCACTAGCAACTTTAGTGTGAATTGTCATGCTAAATATTTCCAAAGTCTAAAACATTGCAGAGTATCAAAGTCTATCATCAACTCATTGGTCTCTTTCCCATTTTTTTGTTGTGTCAAAATTAGAGCAAAACCCATACACACATCCCAGTTTGCTAAATAATTTAGCCTTGTAGAGCTTTACAATTTCTATACCTACACAAGTGCTTACAAACAGTGGATCCATGAATGTATTCAAGCCTGCTCTGGGGTACCTAGCTGGCCAGGTCTGCAGATGGAAGGGCACTGTGTGCAGTCATTTAATAAATCAGTACCAGGAGAGACAATTTAGGTATGATCATGTCTTAAAGTGGCAGTTCTAGTCCATAAATGACATGATGCTGGGCACCATACAAAAATATCAGGTGGGCCTTAATGTAGTTGTTGTAGTGGTGTTCTGAAAATGTGAATGAGGTGATGGGAGTTGGAGCAGATTCCTTTAGAGCAGTCAGTATGAGTGGATGAAACAGGTAACTGTTACTGCTCTGACATATTTCTTTAAATTTCATCACAAGATTGAGGAGACTGCACACAGCCTGTCTCCAAAGGAGTAAATTCTGAGTCTCAGAACATCTCCATTTCCACTCTTAAGTGAGCTTGTTATGAGATGGTAAAGCAGGAGTTCAGGAAAATAAATCAGACAGCTAAAGCCATTGAGTGACTGAGTGTCCATCTGTGAATGTATACTTGTTTCTAGGAAAAGCTGTGACTGAACGGCATGAGTCAGGAATGAGACAGATAGAAACCTCACACTGGGGAGGAATACAGGTCGTGTCACTTGTGAAATCAACATAGACTCTCAGAAACAGGTGCTAAGAGAATAGTCAAGACTTGATGTAAGTGGGGAAAGAAAGAAATGAGGCAAAGTGCATTTGTGGATGTACAGAAAGGCAGATCAAAAGTGTAGGTCACTCTCAAAGATCTCAGTCAATTATAGAACCACATGATGTTTCAGTGAAGAAGTCTTTGGTTGTTCAAGTAGATGAAAGCCCCATCAGAAATATATCACTGGAACCAAGCAAATTTGCTTAACTCCAGCTACATCCTTCGCAGCGAAACTACAGCATTGTTGAAAGATATGTCATTAAAACTAGGACTGCACTATGTGGATCCCTGCCCTCTACCTTTAAAGTCTGTTTGCTGTCACCACGAAATGATAATATCAGTCATCCTCTGGAGACAGTGTGTCCTGGGATTCTGGAGGGAATGTTCTGCCATAAGTCTAGAGTAGATGTCAGATAGAAAGACAGGTGTGTGTGTATTCCTTGTAATCCAATGCACCCCAGCAAATCTGCATGCATACTGCATCCATTCATTAAGACCTTGTCTGCATACAACAATCCGCTTCTAACTATTGGTTCAATCATGCTGTGAGATGTGTAAATCCTGGAAAAAATAAAAAAAAAATTCTTTTCCCTAAAAAAACCCAAACAAAGTGGAAAAAGAGCACACCTCTAGGTAATCCTTACCCATTTTTCAAACTGCCCTGTTGCAGATCTGGCCAAGCACATTTTATTGTAGGATGCAAATCATCAGAAAGCATCAAGGTTCATGCTTTGCAAGTCAGTTTCATTTTCAGCAAATGCTTGGAAGTATCAAAGGTTAAAATAAGTAGTTTTTCGCCCTAGGAAGAAAACTTATGTCCTTCAGCTAACCCAAGAATTTTGATGAATTAGGATAATCACTACATGTAAATGAACATGTGTTAACTATAGCCGTTTATTTCTATACAGTTGCATGAATTCACTGTAGTTGCATGTGCCGTGTGGTATGTAATATGATTTCAATGGAAGGCTCTAGGGATGATTCTGTATTTAGCTCTATGACAATAATGAGGAAGATGATGGCTCAGGTGTGTGGAATATGCCAGATCTCAATTTTTTTTACGTGTCTGGCACAAGGCTTAGTCATGTACTGTTCAGGTCAATGGGGCATGTACCTTCAGGATGACTAAAGGATCAGACATACATAAGGTTTAATTTTACCAGACAAAGAACAACACTTTCACACAGACAGATGTTTTCAGTGTCTTTTCTTGCAAACATTTTGTGTGAAAAATTCCATTATAGCTTGAAGGCTTTGAAAGATTGTGTAAGCATAGTAGAACTCAATGCTTAACCAGACTTATCATTATAAATTAACCACACTTAGGAAATTTAAACACCTGTAAGTTCAAAACACTACTTAACTCTAAAATATTATTAAGAAATTATATGTTAAAATTCCTATTTTAACAGCTGATTTTTAAGTACTCCAGCAAATATTGCCTTTTCTTATTTCCTGTTCTTAATTACACATGACTTAATAGTACCTTATTGTAAGAATAAACTCTGGGTAATATTTCTCAGTGATAAGCAAAATATATATTGCTCCTGCTGTTGGGGCCAACTTTCTATATGCTGTTAATTGGGTAAATAATAACCTGTTAGAACCCTTTTTCCTTCACCCATTTTTAAAATTTCTTGTGCAAAAATCAAAGCATCATGTCTTACTACAATTGTATAAATCTTACAGTAAAATGTCATTAACTGCAGTTACAGAGAATTTTGTTGAGTAAATATAATACTTTTATTATAACTACCAATTTCTTTGATTCAATTAGGACATAGATGTGGAGTTCCCTATGAATGACACAGTCTGCATCTCATTACCCTTAGAGTTTATAAAGGAGGAGAAAAAAGACCGCAGATATTCAGGGTGGACTGAAGGAAAATCTATTCAGCCAGAACCATCTTAATCACAGCACTTCAAAATTTTCCTGTTTACTGTGTATGGAACGCAAACATGAATGATTATTCCTGCTAATACATCATAAAGCAAAATAAGACCTCATGAAACTGTTTTTGTGCATGTACATCCTTTCTTATGTCTCCACCAGTCTGAGTGTTAGTGTTTCACTACAGATGGTCTTACATTTTTGTGAAATCAAATGCCCTGGGCTTGGCTGGGGTAGAGTTAATTTTCTCCCTTGTAGCTGTTACAGTGCTGTGGCTTGGATTTAGAATGAGGATAATATTGGTAACACACTGATTGTTTAGTTGTTGCTGAGCAGTGCTTACACTAAGTCATGGACTTTGCAGGTTCCTGTTCTGCCCTGCCAGCGAGGAGGCTGGGGGGAGCACATGAAGTAGGGAGTGGACACAGCCAGGACAGCTGACCCAAGCAGGCCACAGGGATCTCCCAAACCATATGGCATCATGTTGAGTGAAACTGAGGGGAACTGGTTGGGAGGCTATGACTGCTGCTCAGGGACTGGCTGCCCATTGGTCAGTGGGCGGTGCAAAATCGCATTGGGCATCACTTTGTTTGTATATTCTTTATCATTATTATCAATATTTTCCCTTCTTCTTTTCAACCAAACTGTCCTTTTTTCAACCCGCGAGTTTTGTCTTTTTTTCTGTTTCTCTCCCTCAACCCACTGGGGGGAAGTGAGAGAATGACTGTGTGGGGTTCAGCTGCTTGCCAGGTTAAACCACAATACACAGAAACAAATTAGCTCAAGCACAGTTTTATATGCATAGAAACTACAGTAGCAGTTAATGATGATGTGAAATCAATTTGAAGTCATAGTCAGGGAAAATCAATTTTTTATTATAGAGAAAGGAGATTATAATTCTACAGATGAGCTTTGGAAAGCAAATAAATTTTAACAGAAGACTTGAAAGCAGCCTGGAGTTATAAAACAAATTAGAAAGCATTTTTGAAGGCTTAATTAGGATACAGATAGGAAAGAAGTGCTCTACTTGGGTAACCATAAATATATTTCAGAAATATTGACAAATGAATAAAAGAAATTAATGATCAAGAAATATCTATATGCTGCATTTTACTAATTTTCTATGAAACATGAGAAAACCAGAAGGATTGCACTTAAAGATACATCTTAACTTCCATGTGCTGCATTTCAGACCAAAAGAACATTCACTTTACATTTTATTTCATCACCCCAGCCTGTACTTGTGCTTGGGATTGCAGGACCATGCACTTGGCCTTGTTGAACTTCATGAGATACAGACGCCCACCTCTCTTCCTGTCAGGGTCCCTCTGGATGGCATCCCTTCCCTCCAGCAAGTCAACTGTGCCACATTAGCTGGACGGCAAACTTACTGAGGATGCACCCGATCCCACTTTCCATGTCCCAATACCAGCCCTGAGGCACATCATTCATCACTGCTTTCCACTCAGACACAGCCACTGAACACAACTCTTTGAGTGTGACCATCCAGTCAATTTTTTATACACTGATGTTCCATCTATCAAATCCTTGTCTCTACAGTTTAGAGACAAGGATTTCATATAGGACAGTGTCAAATGCTTTACACAAGTGATGTTTTAAATTTTAAGAAATACAGCAAATAGATCAGAATCCTGAAAACAAACTATTTGTTTTATCAGGACAAAAATCAGAAACTTCAGCCTGGTGAATCACAAATGTCACTACTTGCTTTATCTGTGATTCTTGGTGCAATTTTGGATGTCTAAATTTTTAATGAAGGTATTCAGATGTGAAATTCAGTCATAAAGGGTTGTTAGAGTTTTGCCTCTAGGTACGATGTCATTTGACCAAAAGAGGCTACAGAAATACGTCTCTCTGCTTTCCTGAGAAAGGTAATTCTCTGAGGTTTATGGAGGTTTTATTGCCTTAGTTTGGAATAAACTTTCAAGAAGAATTCAGACGTGGATACATGAGTCCTTCCTAAAGAATTTTGAACACCAGAGACCAAAGTTACACAAGCTGAATATTCTAAACCCCTCAATACAGAGGCACACGGTTTAGCTGAGACGTTTTTGAGAAGAGAACACATGAATGAGTTGTGTTTTTCTTAGCCAACTTCAGCAAATGCCAGTGTAAACCAAAGAACTTTCTAGATCATCTCCATGCCCTCACTTGGGCTGAAGACTTTTGCTCTTCTATTTTGCACACATGCTTTTGTTCGCTATTTGCTTACATTTCCAGCATAAAAACATTATGTTTATTTTATATGGAAACTAAGATGTTTGTAGTACTTAAAGACAAGGTGTGTAATTAATTGAAACTACCATCACAAATGAGGAAACAAATATTTTTATGTGGATATAAAAATCTCTTATGTAATAAAAATGTATTTGCTCACAAAAATTATATCTTGCTGGCTTCTCAGTAGCGCCTCTGTAAAAGATTTAGGTTTCTTAAACATATATAGGACAAGCAAAAGTCTCTTGCAGTGAGCGCCTTAAAAACAAATTCACTATATTACTTAGACTGTGTAAAGTAATTCTAAAGTTTGACTTAGCACAGGCAGAATCAGAATCTTATCAGCAAAGCAGGGAACCATTTTTATTCATCTACCTTTGATATGAAGAAAGTCTCTCATAGGTCTTAAGTTCTACTGAAATGAGAGAGTTGATCCAGACTCTACATTTATTTATTTGGTGAAAGAAGCAAAAAGGCTATTTCAAAACGTCACACAAAGTTAAAATCACTACAAAGTGATGACAAAAATAAAATCAGAGGGAAAGATGTAGGAGAAAAATACCAAAAGGGGAACATACTTTAGAGTAATGTTTAAAAGAATAAACCAGTTAAATGGACGTCTGTGCAAAGGTAACAGGAGTGATTCAGCAGACTTCTACAGAGCAGCAAAGGTTATCAGACAAAGTCAGGCAAGATGTGAAAGATGCAGAATGGGAAACAAGTGCAATTAGTTTTACAGAGATTTTTCTTGCAAGATGTTAATGTAGATCATGTAGCATCTGGCTCTTATCTGACACTAAAATAGATCAGTGACCTCAGGGAGTTAGAACATCATGGAATTTGAAATAAGAAATTAAGCTCACAATCAGTCATTTCATATACTTCGACTTAATGGACCCTTAACAAATGTTGTCCTGTTTTTGACACTGGTGAACATGAGTGGTCAGATTCAGGAGGTGGCAATGCCAGCCAATATTCCCAGTAATACCCTGGCAATCTACTCCCATAGTAGTGTATTGTTCCTCTGCTGTCCTTCCATTGCCTGACCAAAGGGTGTTAGCTTATTGAAGCATCCTGATGTCCATAGAAATTAAAGACCAAAGCAAAGCTATCAAATCTTGTCTGTTCTTGCTGTGGTCAATCCAGAAGTGTTTTTCTTTTTTTTCTTTTTGCACATGAGGAGCAAATCAAGCCTCTCCTCTGTCATATAAACCAATATTATTTTAGAAAAATATGCTAGGAGAAACCCACAGGACTACAGTGATGGAGAGAACCACAGGCAGAAATAAAGCCAAATGGCAACAAAGTACTTTGTGCAGGGCAAGAAATTACCAGAAATTAAGGAGAAAAAGTTAAGCGAAATATTTTTTTTTTGTATTTGTCTGCATAGAAATGCTCTTGGATTTTATCAAAATGCCACTATTAGTTACTTTTTGCTTACCTAGGCAATACACTTTAACATCTTTATAACAATTAATTACTTACTTTCTGGATACTTGTATCCTCAGTAAGGTACCTGAGCCTCAGATCAGAGCTCTCTCTCAACAGTTTTACAGTCATAGCATGCTTATTAAGGAGACCTTGTATTTCCAAGCAATCACCTTAGAAGCTTCACTAAAAGAAAAGAATGTGCAAGAAGACTTGGTAAGATTAGTGTGCACAAGCAACGCCATGCATTAGGTATGCAGCAGAAGAAAACCAACTTGCATGTCAAATGCGAGACAAACTGTGACAACAACACAAATCCATCCTCCATTTGCTGTCCTTGTGCACTCACTGCAGGTCTGACTGGTGGTAACCACATGCACCATAGGTCTTGAAACTCCAGTGGTGTGACCTAAGATGCTATGTGAAATGGCAGCTGACAACTGCCTCTGCATATGAGGCTAAAGTATGGATAATGGTTGGGTTTTCCCCCTGTAGATTTTTCATGTGAACATTTTTCTGGTTATAATAAAAAGGGATTTTTCTCACACATCAATCAAAAAATATCTTGAAAGCTTCAGGACTAATATCCAGGTAAATAAAAATGAATTAAAATGTAAAACCTCTTACATACCCTTCTGCCCTCCACACAGCGCTGCAGCTCGGGCTTAGCCAGCACAGAGTATCGGCAGCCATGGGGCTGCCAGGTTATTTCTCTCCAGTCACAGGTCCTGTTGTCAGAGCAGCTGAGGCAAGGGACAATCCACTGCCCTGGAAAACAGCAATGGGAAGTCAGCATCCCCCTGTATTTTTGTGAGTGGTTTTATTACACAGGAAGCAAGCTATTTTTGAGTATTTTGTATGGGAGTTTTCTGAAATTAAATGTCCTCCAACCCTTTGAAGAGACTATTTCCTTCCATTGAGTTATGCCCTTTTCATTTAGCTAGGGTGGGAGTTTTTTCTTCCCCTGAAAGAGCTGTGAATGCTCAAATCTGACAGCTGTTTGTGGGTTCATTTCTCAGTTCATGTTGCCTTCTTGTAGCACCTTGTCTTTCCTCAAGAGGAAAGGGAAAGGGGTGAGAAGGCTGAATGCAAAAAAGAAAATATTCACATTCAGAAGTGTCTAAAGACAAGATCTGTGCTCATTTACAACTAAACATCTAAAGGTTGGGTGGCTGGTTGAGAGCATTTAATAGAAAAAATGAAGCAGGATGAAGATTTTCCCTCAAAAAATACTAACTTCTTTAATTTGTGAGAATTCTTCAGACTATCCCAGACTGCACCTAAACATTTCAGAAGATGACAGTAAGGTGAGATGAATAATGTATGTGATTTATTAGAGCCTTATCACTCTTTTCAAAAATAATTTTGCAGATTGGGAACATAAAGTCAGTGGGTTTTAACAATCCCTTACCTAAGGTTCAATGGTTTTGGTGTTTTGTTTTGTAAAGCTATTTCTTTCCAAAATCCTACTGCAGGCCTGATAGATTTAATTTCTGAAGGAAGACAGAAAAGTTTTGAGTTGCTTTTATATTCATATCAACAAAAGACACACTTTTTCTAGCCCATACACTCCTGACACCTCCTAGTATCTATGTAGCTCTGCTGCCAAAACCTACTGTTGTTCTGATTAAAGGCATTACACAAGGAAGAGTACAGAGGTCCCAGGTCCCTGTCAATGCTGTCAGGCCTTGCTAACACAGAAGGTTTCTCCCCATAGCCCAGAAAATGCTTCCAAATGCAAATCTTAGCAGAGTAGACCTGGCCCTAGTGTTTGTTGCCACCACGGCTGCTGGGCAGTGGCTCGGCTGCCAGCTGAGTGTGATGGATTCTGCTGCACAAGAAGCCACAGCAAAAAACCCAAGGCTGCCTGTTGACATTTTTTTATCAGTCCAGGGACTGAGGGGGCATCTGAGCAAACCAACCCTGCAGGATCCCAGTGGCCTTGGGAGAGTCAGCTGCTACCTCAGGAGCAAGGGAATTTCCAGGGAGGCAGCCTGTGCTTGCACTTTGCCAAAAATCCAAGTGAGTATGTTTTGATACATGTCAGGATGAGTTGTCTAAGCAGATAAAGAAGTCCTTCCAAGTAAAAGCAGCAAGAATTGTTTGTATGGGAGCCCACAGAGGTACTTCTAAGGGCAGAATACATCCCACAGTGCCATGATAATGCAACACCAGTTACTGGTACTCTGCACAGCTGCCCTTATTTCTGCCCTGTGCAGAACATGCTCATCTCAGTCTTAGATGCACTTGCAGACATTGTGGAACAAATAATGGCAGACTGAACCTGGACAAAAGCCTGGAGACTGGCTTTTACCATGCTGTGGGTCAGTGAGCATAACCCAGCTCTCTCGGTTCCCATGGACATGGGTGTTCCATGTGAAGGCAGTGACGGGCAAACAGCCCAGCTCATGGCATGGAGTGGGAGGAAAGGAGGGACATTCAGGGTCATGGTGGTAGAGCGCCAGCAGGAAGACAGAGATGCTCCGTGTTCTTTTGCAGGGTTTCAAACTTGCGTTTTGTGCGTCCTAATCACCTAGCTGTTAGGACAAACATTCCCCACTCTTATCAGCTGAAAACCACTTAAAAGTTCAAAATTCATTAGGGCAGGAAAAAAACCATGCTTGTAACCTGATAATTTTTGTGCAAAAAGAGAGATATGAACTTTGGCCCCTGGGCAAGATCCTGTGTAGACTTTTTATCAAGGATTTAAGTAGAATCTTTATCTAAAGGTACAAAGTGGATAACAGGTTCTTGAGCAGGGAATGCTCTTCCAAATTAATATCTTGCTTAGCTGGGAAACCAAAGGCAGAATTTATACAATTCCACTTCTTTGTAGCCTCCCAGTTCTGGCTGTTGTGAATCCCTTACTCATGCTGACCATCCCTTGGTTTTGAGGTCCTTTGTTCCACGTTGTGGTCTATGGGCCACCACTGGGGCCAGGAATGCTTTGACCCTTTAAGATTTCTATTGCCACTTGCAGATCTTGCCCTTAGCTCCCTCTGCACCCACTTGGCAATCCATGTAAAGCGTCATTCTCAGTTTCGTAGCAGTTGTATGAAGTGACTGAAAAGTGCTGGCTCTCAGATAACCCAGCAACAGGTGCCTTGCAAAGACTTTTTACTGCTTTGTGTCTTTTGGGCAATAGAGCAGAGACATAATTGTTGGTTGGTTTGAAGTCTGGACTCTGAGACTGCTACTGCTGCAGAGCTCTTCATAAATGATCTGAGAGTTGTTGCAGGCAGTGGTTTATATTTTGAAATTATATGAAAACTGGGTATTTTTTCCTGATGTTGTAATTTTCTTTCACACCAGATTCATAAAAGTTCTGGCAATGTCTACAACATATGAGATTCCCTCATTTTATGGAATTTTCTTTTTAACATCCCATACATTTATGAGCTGATCTGGTTTGAGGTAATAAACTAGAAAAGTAGGACTATATAAAAAGAATATTGAGGAGTTAAAATATCTGAACAATAAAAATTTAAACTTTGGCAACTCTAAGTGATAAGTACCTTTTGAAAAGCTTCTTTTAAGTAGCTTGGTTTATATTCAATAGCTCTCTAGGTATATAAAGAAAAAAATAGATAAATTTTTTGCATATGCTAAAATTAGTGGTAAATGTAAAAAGATTTGAGAACAAGGATATAGTGAGATAAACTGATGTTTATAGGAAGCACTAACATTTAATGCTAACAGAAGAGTTGCAGTTTTTATATTCACATAGGTTTTTCAAACTATGCATCTAAATTTATGCATTTTAATGCAATTATTATGAACTTTTCCTTTCGAATTTCACAACAGTTCATCAATGCATTCTCACCTTTCAAAAATAGACTTGTGTTAAAAGAGAAAATGGGTCTCATACAAAAAGAAGAGACATAACAGTAAAAAATTGCAAACAATATTAGTTTGGAAATTAGGCTTATTTGCTAGGGCAATTACAAGTTGCTTTTCCCCCATTTATATGTTAGCAGTACACATTGCAGCTTTCAGCACCATTTCAATCAGGCTGCATTTTGTGGTGCTTCAGCCAAGAGTTAGCGTTGGCTCTACCAGGCAAGGGCAAGTTTACATACAGTTCAGTGAAAGAGAGCAGGAAAGAGAGGCATTGTTAGTTTCTTCAAAAATTAAAAAATGGTCTAATTAAAGTTTTATGCAAGCCTGTAAGTAGGAGTTTTTTACAGGAAGAGTGAAAATAAACTGGATTTTTGGCTCATTAGAGCAGTTATAAATTGCGGACATAAATCTGCTTAAGATATGAGATTAAACATTGCCAGTACTCCCCAAAATTGTTCTCATAACACGACATGAAAAGAAAGATACTTTAAAAATAATTAATTAGAATTGTTTACTTTCTATTTAAAAAATATTACCCAATAGTAGAAAGTTTTAACCAATAAAGGCTGTACACTTAATTTGAGTGTTGTTTCTTCTTACAGCTTCTTTTATTTTTATTCATCCTTTTCCGTTGTCATAGCCACAAATACATATATTATGCTTTCAAATTTAAAAAGAACATTTTTCTATAGTGCTGAAAAATCATCTGTGTAAAGAGAAAAAGTATTCTATCCTGATAACTCAAAATCAAAATATTTAACATACACTGATGCTAAAGATAATTTGTTAATTTATGACTAGCTTACTTTTATATTTCTTGTTTACTTGGCACTCTAAGACTTTTAAAAAGCTTTTTCTCTGTGACTTAGGTTATGGAAAAAAAATTTATTGTGGTTGTAGCTGCATTTATGAAAAACAAAAGTAAAAATTATTTTGTAAGGATGTGATTTGCTTAGGCTGAAGGATTTATGTCCAAACTGAGATTTATTCCTTGTAAGCAAAGGAGACATCACTTTTGTTGAACATCAGTTTATGTCTCTGTTGGACCCAAATCCAGAGAGCTGTTGAATGCAGAGAGACCTCACAGAGAATTATGTTGAACTGGATACAGTCATAGGAAGTGTGGAAAGTGGGATATAACTAAAACGTACATGTGACAGTGGCAGGGCAGAGCACTAGAAGTGAATCTGTGATCTCTTACCCACCAGATTTTTCTAATAGTCTGCAAACTACATTTCCACAGACTGCAGTAGCCTGATTCACCTGCAAGATTTTAGCACAACTTGGGGTTCTCATGGTCTCTATCAGTTCTCTCTCTATCTGAGGAGCCAAACACATGGTTAATGTTTGCTGTATTATTGACAATACAGCAATTCTGAACATAGAGCTAATTTTATTATGATAGCCTGGTTCAAACCCCACGTGAATCAAGGGAGATTTTCTGAAAGAAAAAAGATTTTTTTGCTATAAAAATTTTAATTTCATTCCATGATGTAAACAAGAAGGAAAGAAACTTCCACTGTTGAATATTCCAATTTGCACTTAGTGATTAGAGAGAGAGAGAGATTAAGTGAGAGAAGGAGAGAGAAATGGTGTAAATGAAATGCGTATTTTGTAAGGTGCTGGGCTTCCTCCAAAGAATAGTGCCATGGTAACTAGGAGAGGAGGAAGCCACTTCTGCCTTTGGTTAGACCCTGAACTACTGTCCCTGCTATACATCAAAGGACTAGAAACGAGGCATGAAATCCAGGTTGCACTGAACTGCAATGCAGACTCCTAATTTTACCATTAACGTCAGAGGAAGCAAGGTTTCATCTCTCTCTGCTGCTCAGCCTCAGCCTTTGTCCATGTAAGCACAAATACAAGCTTTTCTCAGCGCGGACAGATTTTGCTGTGGTAGTACCTCAGTATCCCGGTAAAACTAAGCTCTTCCCTGCCATAAGAACAGTACCACCTTACTTCTGAAGAAGTTTTGAGTTGTCTTCTGAGGGGAAATGACATTGTCTGGCTTCTCTGAAAATTTAGCTTATTTAAGTGAAAGAGATATTGCTGCTTTAGCAGGGAATTCACCATTGCTTGCACATGTGTCAGGAAAATGTTCATGGCCAGGATTGGTATATCAGCCGGATGTTACAAATTTGGAATGGTTTTCCACATAAAGCCATGCTTTCCAGTTCCAGTTGGAAGCTGTGACACACATTAAACTATATGGCCACTTGTTGCCAGGTATTGCAAACACCCGTTCTAGGCTCATTAGACATCTCTTGACAAACTTCACCTTATAAGTGCAAATTATTCTTCCCCTTTAAATATAATTGTCCTTTGAGACTACATCTCCTGAAGTTTGTTTGAACTTTAATTGTGTATATTATCCACAATAAGGCTATTATATTTTATATTCAGCCTTACCTAGCTAGTGTTCAAAAGCAATATGCTATATATCGGAAGAAAGAAACTATCAGCCCCAGAAGGATTCAGTGGATTTGGTTTGGGCTTTCTAGTCACAAACATTATGTCCTGATATCGTGGCATAACATAATTCACAACTTATGTGATTAAAACCTGTTGGGAAATTTCTTGCAGAGAATGGACATGTGAGCGACCCTGCGATTTTGGATGCAGTTATGCTGCAAGGCCTCTAAGACTGCCGTGAGAAACTGCTTGTAAGAAGCCTCTGTGGAGATCAACAGGGACAAGAATGTAAACTTACAGAAACTGCGGCAGAAGAACTGAAAAACAACGGCACAGAGAGAAGTCACAGGGACTTTATTTTACACCAATAGAGTTGTGTGTTATTCGTGTTAACCAGTCACAGGGTGATTTGCAGTGTGTGTGCTATCTGGGTTATTTAAGGGGTGTTTTCACAACAATAAACGGCATTTACCTTGATCATATTGGTCAGTTCGTAGTGTCCCTAGGTTTTCCCTCGCAATAAAAACCCACTGCCAGGTACAACAGTTTCTCTTTTGTGCATTGCCTCCATACAACACAAGTTTAATATATGCCCCTGTTTCACATGAAGTGGTGCATTCAGGCAGTTCCCACATTCTAGTTACTTTTTATTGATTATTCTATGAGTTTGGGCAAATTTACTGCTGCGAGAAGCTGCTCCTATCCATAGTGAGATAAGGAATACAGTTGTGTCAATAGACAGTTTTGGTTATTTTTCATTTCTCTAATAAAGAATTGAACAGAATTACCTGCTGTCTAATACAGCAACAACTTAAGCTTACCACATACCTGAGTAGTTAAAGTACACTTGAATAAATCTTCATGCAACTGCGGCCCTAACATGAGCACATGCCTGACAGTCTGTTGGAATCTGAGTTTTCACAAAACCAAAGACACATCTTGATTGTATTGGTTATGGTACAATATTTGATTGGTCCATCTTGTTTTTTAAGGTATCAATACATGTAAAATTAAAAACTGTTCTTGTGTTTTCAATATAGAAGTGGAAGTACAAAATTCAAAGGGGTCAAAATTTTATTTTCTTTTTTTGAAGTTATTTTTGAATAGACAATCCTTTCTAGTTAGAAATAACATCTGAGATTGGCTCAGTTGGTTAGAGCAGGGTTCTAATAATGCCAAGGTACACCATTCACTTAAGAGTTGGACTAAATGTGAGTCCTTTCCAAATCAGAATATTCTGTGATTCTGTAATTTTTATTTTGATTGGTTTCAATGGAAATATTTCAATGCATTTTAAGGGCTACATGACAATAAGACAAACAATGGTGGGTCACTGATTAGAAACTTATTAAACAAAAAATTTTCACATAAACTAATTAACCTGATTTTACAAATCAGTAACTGGTACAAGGGATTAATTCAATTTATTGTGCACAGGTTAGTGCATGTCTACAGCAAAAAAGTAAATACTGTTTCTAGTTTTTCATTGATGAAGTGCATGAGTTAATTTTCAGAAGAAAGGGGAAAAAGTACAAACCTTTTGTGTCTCCAGCTTCACAGGTCTTAAGCACCGTCTGTGAAATTGCTGAGAGGTATTCATGAGACAGAGGCTGCAAGCCACAGGACTCCTCTGGGTGAATTTTGGAACCACAGTCCTGAATTAAAATGAAATATGTGAAGATAATATGCAGTGTGTCCATCCATGTGACTTTGAAATCCTCTTCAAGGACATTTAAAGAGGTAAAAACATGTTTGGGGCTGGTTCTGCAGTTCATTAATCCTTTGTTCTTCAATGTATAACTCAATATGGAATTCAGAATCCTTTTTCCTTTCAGACAATTGTTTTGTAATAAATTATCCCAATTCAGAGTAAACATACAAGATACTAAATTTGCTAAAGATATAAGAAAATTTAGTAAGGCAAACACATAACTTTCATGTAAAATCATGTTGTCTCCACTTATAGTATATAAGCATATATAAGTATATCTAATATATACTTAAATACGTATAGAACAAACTGCATGAAAAATGCAGCTGTGGATCTTTCTGGCTAAATGGAATTATGATGTTCAATAATTCAAAATTTGCCTTTTTAAAGAACTGTATATGCTTATACTGCTCTTTACAAACTACACAAATGGAAAGACAGTTTTACTGGAGCATGCCTATTTTAAGAAGGACTATTCTTGAAACTTAAAGAATATTCAAATGCAATTTCTCAAAAAAGAAGAACAAGTTTTAATTAGCATTTTCTTCACTGTAGCATGCCCATTTCTACTTTCTAAAGTAATATTAAAATTAATTTCACAATTGTCATATAATATTCACTATTGCTACATCTAAGCTGCTGTGCCTGAAATGCACCAATGAGAAAATGACAATTAAGTCCTAATAGGGTCAATGTGAATCATGACAGTTAGTAGAATTTGTGCCACCAATATAGACAGCAATATGAACACATCCTGGAATGTAAATACTGGCGACTCTTGACTATGCAATCAAAAAAACCTAAGTGAAATAGTTGTCTCAGAATTATTCTAATCTCATTGAATTCCATGGTGGCAGAAAAAAAAAAAAAAAAGCCTTCCCACTGACTTCAAAGGCTTAAGGTAATTTTTGTGTATACATAGGAAGAGAAATAGTGGGTTTGTGTGGGTTGTCCTGTTCTCTGCTTAATCTCCATAACCAGGGGCAGCTATTATGACAAAATGAATGGCACAGTATCTTCTAGTGTTAAACTGTGATGCTGTCTTGGAGTCTCCGGGACTGGACATGCTGTACAGATATTTGACAGTATTACTTCAAATAACATTAACATCCGAAAGTTCCTACCTTGCAGTAAAACAATTTGCACAGGACTTCACAAGAAAGCCCAAAATTCCTGAATGTGCTGTCATTGCTCTCAACATACTGCTGTAAAATAACAGGTATTTTCTTGTTCATATCTCTGTCCAAGGTATGTGTTTAAACAAAAAAAAAAAATTATTTCTTGGGCAATACCATTAACAACAGTTTCATGTGGCTAGTTTACTACTAATTACACCAATATGCAGAGAACTATGCCCCTGATTCCCTTTGACTTTGTTGTGTTTTCAAACATGTAAATCATGAACTTTAAAGGACAGTGCTTGTGTTTAACATGTAATTCACATTTAAACTATCAGGTCATGAGAGATTGTGAATCCCTGAACAGAGCTTATTTGTTTCATCTTTACCTTTGTGGCAGACCAATCCTTTCCCATCACTGACATATTTAATATAATGTGCTAAATGGATCTGAGTCAGCTACAGTTTACCACAGCTCCATCAATGTATGGCACATTAAAGACTTTTTGAACTGCCTGTAGATTTTTTTATTGTTCTTTTCAGGTGCGGCAGCCGCATGAAATTCTTCTTGCCTTGCCCTAAGATGAAACATCTTATGATCTTAAGTATGTTTACAAAAGATCACTCACGGCAAAGATGAGAGCTAGACATGTCAACTTAAATGATAGCTCATGCTCTGTGTCTGTTCTCCCTGCAAACCCTCATTTTTAGAAGTGAGACATAAAAAGGCCTTTGCAACATGTGGACTCGAATTAAAAGAAAAATTCCCCTGCATTACGGACGTCAGTGTTCATTTAAATTTGACTCTTTGTGAGATTGATTTGGCAATTGATTTGGTATTTCACTAGAAAATTTC
>VWZG01012842.1:0-57880 GCA_013396735.1 Grallaria varia | reverse complement strand
AAAAAAAAAAAAAAGAGGAATAAGATTTTCCTCTATGCATCCAGGTAGCTTTTAGTCATTATTGATTGATACTTAGAGAGTACATATTTCTGGAGTCTATCTGATGTGTAAAACAACAATTGTTTCTGTCTCTGACCACACTACAGAGAACCTGATTCTTCATAAAGTTTTAGCCTTTAGGAGGTTACACAGATTTTTGAGCCTGTTACTTTACAGTTTTCTCAAACTGTTAGCTTAAAAATATTTAGAGCTATTAGTTCATGTTATTTCATTTATTTATAGCCTGGGTGCCTGATTTAATACAAATTTTGTTTGTTTAGCTCACCTTTCAATAACGACACTATATTCCCTCTCAGTTATATAGTTATGCATACATATAAACATATGCATATACATACATAGTTTCACTCAGGTGCACATAAATTTATATTAAAAAAAACCAAACCCAAACACAGAATCAGTTTTAAAATTATATGAGGAAAACAGAGAGAGACAGATAAACAAAGCATTATAAAGATGACCCACGCTCGTGCAGCTGATATGGAATGAATGTCATATAGCTAATACCATTATAGATGCAGTCATGCTCTAGAATAAGGAGTCTAAATCAACCATTAATGGACTTGTAATTGCTGTTATACCTTTTTACCATCTCAACCCTAATGAAAGAGTAATTACTCTGAAATTGCAGGAATTGCCTACAGACTAACCCCATAAACATTCACCAAACTGGAAGCAGTTAAAAGAACAGAAAGTAAGAAGCTTTATACTTTCCTGAGAAATAAGGATTTGATATTCTTATCAAATAAAGGACAAATGATCTTTCTGTGGTCATCTGAACAGTTGGTGTTCCAGCAGTGACAGATCACCACAACAAAAATAAAGTTACTTTTAGCACCTACAGCTGCTGCTACATGTCAGCTCAAAAAGGCATTTTAAAATAGGAAGGTGGGATTTTCAGCATATTTCTGGAATAATCCATCTCTGTTCATTCAAAGCTGTTGCTAAATCTATAATTTTTGGTGGAACTAGATTATGTTAACGAATTGAATGCTTTGGAAACTCCCACCCAGGATGACTGCATCTAGGTTCTACTGTAGACTGAGCAAAGTCTACAGTTTGCTCAGTAAAAGTCCTTCTTGCATTTGTATGAAACCCCCTAGCAATCAATAGGAGTGGTGGGCTCAACACTTTGAAAAACAGACAATTCCTGCTTTGGTACTCATTTCTGAAATTGTACCCAGCCCAAATCACTGAAGAGTACCCCTACCAGTGTAATAAATGGTAATGGTATCGGAATGTTTTAAACTAAACAAGAGAAATATATCTAAGATCATGGGAATTCATTTTAGCACTGCATGCAACCAATATGTATCAAAAATCCTGTGTATTTTTAACATCCAGAATCCATGCATGTTGGGAATTAGTGCATGAGATAAGCCTCATTGAGTATTCTTGGTAAATAACGGAGGAAACCTCTCCACCTGTGAGCTCTGACCCTGCAGTACCTCAGCCAGTGCTGCCCATCACCCTGGCAGGTCACCCGTTACCTCCCCTACAGCACTGCCTCCTCTCACGGTGCTGCCAGGGCTGCCCTATTCCTTTTGGCTGCTTGCATTTTAGACATGACAGAACAAAGCTTCATGTGAGGGAGGAAATTTAGAACGCCTTTCTGTTGGCCTTTGTAGGCTCACTGACTTAACTTTATTTGATCTGGTTCTATTTAAGCTGACCTGAGTTTCTCATGAAATCCTTTCATGTCTCTTTAGTCCATCTTTTTCTACTATTTTACGCATAACTAAAACTGCATTAAAAGTGATTAAAAATGATGCTATAGAAGGAATTCTAATAAAGTTAGTCAAAGAGTGAGCTCATGGAGTAGTGAAACTGTATCTTATTGCTAGGGAATAAATTGTGAGCAGATGGATTAGTTCCACTCTATCAACTTTCTTAATATGGCAGTAATAAATGAAGGAACAGTTGGCATATTGACTTCTATTCAACTGTCTCCCTCTGTCTGGCTGCATTATTCAGTGATAGATGAACCTCCAAAGATTCAGAGGTTCAGGCTGGTTCAGTTCACCATCCAAAATGACTGGACTGAACTGAAACTCGTGGGTGTACAAAATAGGTCAAGAGACCTCTCAGAAGGCATTTTCCCAAGAAATTTCAGTTCACTACTGATTTTGGCTAGGAAATAATTACTATTGCTGGCCATCACGCACTGTCTAAGACATAGATGAAGACATTGCCTACACCAAAAGACACACAAAGCCATTAAACAGAGAATATAGGATTAATGGGATGAACTGATGAAGTAAAGTGACCATGTGCTGCAGCTATGTTTGAAAGGAAAGAAACTGTCACGACTGCATTTTTTAAGGAAGCTAATGTGTTCCATATGCTAAAAATGGGATAATAGTCCCCCAGTGACCCCAAAGACACTGTCAGAAATAACATTAAAAGAATACGAGATGGTTAGTTTCACACAGATCTGGTAGGGCCCATTAGAACACTTTAGAAAAGGAGTCTGGGCAGTCACAGGGTTGGAACACGCAGTGCACAGACATCAGCAAGAGTCCCGGAATGATGCAAAAAGCTGAGATACTGGCCATATTGTCAGGGCATGGTGGAGACTCAGAGAACACTCTGAAATGGGGACAAAGTACAGCTATAAGTCTAAATTGCTTTCAAGTTCTTAACTGTGCTATTCATGTTGTTGCTATAAATACTATGCCGCAAGAATACAAACATACTCTGAATTGTATGATTTTTGTCTCTCAGCCACAGACTTCTGCTTATAGAATTTCTTTGAGAATAAGGTCATTTAACCAATGACAGAAGAATGTAATAACTACACGGTATCTTTATTAACTGCTGAAGAACTTTTGAAAATCCCAGTAGGTGCCTCTACAAAGACAACTGACTCAAAGCACTTACAGTCTATATGTGCAAATCAATTTCATCTTGATACTAAATCAGATGCAGTGGTTTCCACTGTACTGAGCATGCTAACCTCAGAGAAAGCTAAGAAACTGTTTTGAGAAATAAGAACTAGTTATTAAGAAAAAATATTTAAAGTTTCATATCATTATGTTAATATCTTTTATATGGAGAATATAAAAGGATCTTTTTAATCTATAAAGGATTTTGATTCAATTTCATTTTACATGCACATGATAACAGTTAGACTCTATCTCCCTTCTTGCTTCCAAAGAGTCAAAAGTTCCAAGTTTTGCATTTGTGGGCTAAAAAGCACAACTCTTAATCCAGCAGTGTCTTGTGAATTATGATTCTGAACAGCTCATTTGCTGAAGTAAGACAACCAATGTAAAATTCAGCTCCATTAAGAACAGATTATTATAAACTTAAATTTTACAAAATGTTTCAAACTATACCTAAATATAATTACAGAGACTTTTCCCCAGTATTGGTAGCTAACATCTTCATGGATTTTTCAATTGCTTTCTTAGCAAACATGTTTTCCTCAAGCAGCTAATGTTGTTTTTCCCAAGAAAGAACAGTGATGATTTCCAGCTTGTATGTTTTATAAACAATGTATTTCTCTCTCCCCTAAAAATTAAGATAAAATAGGAACAAGGAATGGCAGATAAAGAGAGCCATTTTTCTGTTTACTTTCTGGTGGTTTTTGATACGGTAATGTTGACCTGAACTGACTGCGTCAGTTTTGGATTTCCACTTAGTCCTCTTCTTGATCCCCCTCTTTTCTCATTGCAAGCTCTGAATGTGAACTGACTTGAATTTTGCCAAGTCCACTACCTGAAAATGGGGAATAGCTTAAGAACACTACGTGCTTTGACAATGAGAGAAGTAAATGTTTTGTGTGATAACCAAAGGAATTATTACAGTTCTCTCAATAAAGTGCTGATGTGACTGTGACTATTTTCCCTGCTAATTGAGTAAAAAATGTACAATACTAGCTTGGAAATCCCACAGCCCTGTGGCTATTTTTAAGGAGCATTCTCTTCTACACTCCCATGTTCACGGTATATGGCATTCACAGTTCACACTGCAGAGGGATCTATATGCCTTCCTATGTGCAAAAGGTGCTTGAGCTCCAGACTTGATTTTAGACTAAGACCTTTATATCACAGCCATGAAAAACAGCAGAACTTCTCAGACTGAACAGTTATCGTTACATTCAGAAAGTATGAAAGGGAATGACAGAAAGAATGGGTTTGAAAGCATTACTGTTCCTTTATGAATTCCAAAATGGAAATACTCTGACAATGAATGCAATGCATTGAAAAAATATATATGCGCTAAGGACTTGGTTCAGTCAGATATGCATCTGCCAACACTGCTGTTAAAGCTGCTTTTCACAGTAAGCAAGGCTTGCAGACATGAACTCACTGCTTAGGGTATACTGTACCAAAAATAATTCCTTCTCATTTGTAGCACAAAATCCTTTAGACCTTGAAAGAACATCTGCTTACTATATTTATGAACTAGGGCATACTGAGGTTAGGATTCCAAGGTGAGATTTAGGATGTTTGAGTCCAATTCACAATGCTGCCTCTTATTTTCTGTATCTTACAGCTCCATCACACACTACTCACCCTTGTAACGTATCATCTCAAAATTCTCACTGAGTTGTCAAATCCTCCTAAGTGCCTACCTTTTCGCTAGTGGGTATAGGCAAAGCCAACCATAGCTCACAGAGCTATTTGAGTCAATCCCTTTAGTACTAACAGAGTTCAAAAATCCCTTTGCTGATAGCGCTTGATCTGGTAGGTGTTCTCAGGACATGTTACTGGGAGCGTGCAGTGCATAAAGCATTAACTGGTAATTCCCTGGTAGAACATTTCCCTATAATACAGCAAACACAGTTTAAAGTCCCTCTTTGAACTGATTCGCAGCAGAGATTTCAGTTCAATCTCAGTGTTTTCCTTCCAGTCAGGGGGCTACAGGCTATTCTGGGTAGTTGACTTAGTCTCTCCCGAGGAAGCTGTTTACATTCACTTTGTACATATGATTAAATACTAACTTGTAAAGAGCCTTGAACGCACTCCACCCATAGACAGACGGAGCAGCATCAGGTTCCCTGGTAACTGCTATGTGAGAAAGGAGCGACTGAAGCAGGTACTTGGATCTCTGAGAGGGCATGTGGCAATTCCCACTGAAGGACAGGCGCTCCTGTAACCCAAGACAGGATGCGTAACTCCCATAGAAACATTAAGATATATTTCTTTCTGTATGATTTTCTGCAGAGCAATACTCCCTAATCACTGTGCTGGTATGTGGAGAATGTTGTTTTTACAAGCTGAACTCTTCTATTTCAAATTTTAAAAAGAATTGTACTCAAACACTTCTTTTGGTGTGTTCTTTCTTCCCTCCAGTTATATCAGATGCTCTACTAAAAGAAATGTTAAACCTTTCTCTGCAAGATTTACCTCACCAACACTCCCTACACAGTGCCTAAGGAGCCTAGTTACACTGCCTGGGCATGGTCTGTCTCCCCAGGCCTCATGACGCTGAAATGACTCTGTCCCCAGCTGATTGTTCTGGATTCTCCTGAACATTCCATGAACATGAGAAAAGGAATGTAACACTGATTTTTTTTTTTCAGCAAAATGTTAATGATGAATAGCAAGCTGGTGACTGCCAAACAGGATGCAAAAGAAGCAAGTTCTGCAAGTCCAGTTTAATAGGAGCACTGATTTTGCTTTTTTTACCTTTGTTTCATTTAAAAAAAAAAAATCCTTTCTTATTCTAAACTGAGCTTAAATTGTCCCAAAGCACTGAAAAGATACCAGTGAGCCATGGATGGATGGACTGAAGGCAAGATTTCAAGAGCTTTGTTACCTTGGGAAAGTAGACAAAAACAAAACTAAAGAAAGAATGGACTAAACATATTCATAAAAAAACCCCCAACAAACAGAACAGTTTGTTGCTTTACTTATGTTGGCTTCAGGGAAAATTAAAATGGTTTTTCTTTAAGGAATTACTGTACACACTTTTATACAGAAATTCTGCTTTCTGTGGCATACTAGGTTTTGGAATACACATCAGAGCTATGCATAGTCTGGGAAACATTTGAGGAAGCCACTAATATAGGCTCAGAAACACCCAGTAGAAGATTTCTGAAACTGTTTTCCTAGACAATGGCAAAAATCCAGAGAGTTCCTATGTGTTATGTAAGGGTAGAGTCTACATATGTGTAGAGGTTTCACTGTAATGGAAAGCACGCTTGTATCTGGAGGACAACAGGAGGTATTTCCCTTTGCATACTTACAGATCGCACTGACACACGTTAGGAAAGCCCGAGCACACGGCCAGCTTTGTGCAGCCATGGGCTTGGATGCTGGCTGTCTTTAATCTCCCCGTGTCTCAGGGAACACACAGGGTCAGATTCTGAGAGGAATTATGTTGAACACCTGAGTCATTTGAGTCATCTCCCAAGAGCTAAACACTCTCCACTTCAGCAAACAATATCCCTCATGAGAGTGTTCCAAATGGTTTGCCAGCTCAAAAGTGCACTGAAAAATATCACCTCACTATAAAGGGTCAGAGGGGCACAGGGCAGTGCCATTGGGTCAGACCTGAGCTGAGCCTGGGGATATCTTTTCTGCAGAAGGCCATCTCAGTGACCACTGCTTCTCATCTGACTGGTGCCAAGAAGTAAAGCATCTGTAATAGATGTGCACTCGTTGCAATGCCCCCACTATGGGCAAGGATAATTCCTACACTTTGTGCTTTCCCAGCAGCTCAGTGGGAGGCAAGTCATAGTGGCTGGCAGTTTTGCAGGCAGCTGCCTGACTCTTCTGTTTTGGTTCTGTTTTTAAAGGGACCTTCAGTAATGGTCCCATCTCTGATAAAGCACCCATCTCTGAGGCTTTTCTGGTCAAATATCAATCAGACCCTTCTCTTATTAAGACATTAGGCTGTTTGTTTAAGTGAGTCAAGAGACAGGTTCAAAGACCTTTAGAAAGTGTATTTTTAGAAAGAGAGCATTTAAACAATCTTCCTAACTGTAACCAGCAAATACTTTATGAAAATCCTGTGACTGGAGTAAGGCTTAGAGCATTGTTGCATACACAACAAAATGTGATGGCTAGAACTAAGAATGTGTAAATGACACTACAGAAAGTATTCGAGAAAATGTCCAGAACACTGGGGCAGTGCATGGATAGGTCTCCATTCCACATTATCTGTAACTCCAACTAAAGCTACCTATATTCAGAAGTTGCTGTATAAGCCTATGGTAGTGCGAAAATTATGACTATGACTTTTACCCTGTATATATGAAAGGGAGTGTGACAATGGGAAGATTTAAGAAGTGGTGGGGTGTTTCTTTCTCCTTTGTTCCTTTTCAGCTAAAAGTTTCAGTAAAAATAAAAATACTTGAAAGGAAATCAGTCAACATCATTTGAGATTAAAGTTTCTTGGACAACGCATATAATGAAGACTGTATCAAAACAGAAAAGATAAATGTGTTTATAGGCAGAATCTGGTTATCATTTATATTTCCCTTATGTTACACTGTGGCTTACCAGAAAAAAAATGAAGTAATGGAGGACTGATGTGACTTTGAAAATCAATATGTATTTAATTCAAAAGAGCCTTTGAGTTAGAATATTTTCCTTGCTGTCTAATAGCTATGTCCAGCACTAAATTTCACATATCCCCAGACACTTGTTTAATATACACAGCTGGGAGACAGGACTAAGACAGGCAAATTTGTTTTCCTAAAACACCTACAAATCTAACCAAGTAATAATTTATTTTTTAAACTATAATGGGGTCAGAATTGACTCTAATGAATTTGCAGCAATAATCACAGAAGTGAACTTCATGGATTTTTATTAAGCATGATCTTTTGAAAAAGATCCTGATTAAAGGTTTGCCTTCTGGTGCATAGCAGACTGAAAACGCAGTCTCCATACAGCTTGATGGCTTACTGAACAGCAGGCTGCATGCAGGTAGTTTTCACACATGGGCAGAAACAGATTGCATGCAGTTAGTGCCAAAAGAGCAGACTGAAGTTAGAATTCACCCCACTTTCTCCAACAGCCTGCTCACCGTAATTTACTACTACATATCCTTTTCATTTAGCTAAAGTAATCAAGAAGCCACTAGTTGAACAAGGCCTACCTCAAAAAACCCATCTAATTACTTCTGAAAACTGAATAATGGGCTTAGTGACAATATTTATTCTGCTGAACAAGTGATGCTGAGCTGAAACCTTGCTTTGAATAATACTGAGAACACATTAGCCCAGAGATAGAGCATAATGAAAATAGAAAAAAACCCACTTAAAAATCCAAATTTAGGCTCCTTCAACAATGTATTAAGGCAGTGAATTACAGCTTATTAATCAACCAAGTTCCTTTGGCCTACACAAATACTTTTATATAGCAAATAGACAGATGTCTGGAAGATTTCTGTGATTCACTTCAGGTCTGGGGAGCAATGAGGAGGCAAATAATGCAGCCAGTGCAGCTCCACAAACATAATTGAATCAAAATGACTCATGTTGTTTTCACTGAAATGTCAAAAACATATTAACAACTGTTTTTCTTGCAATGACAGAGGCTACACTTGGATCTGGGCAATGTTCCAGGCCCAGGTGAAATACACTCACCAAGATTCAGCACGTCAAAGAAATAACTCCGTATAGAGCTAGGGATTCCTCCACCTTTCATATGTATTTTGAGTCAGCCTGTGAGGTGTTTTGTGTTTAACTTTCTTCTGACAACTAACAAAATGAATTAACTCTGGAGATGTGGAACAAGTTTTCCTTCAACAAAGTAGGCATGGATAACAAACCCTCCCACATTATTATCACATTGCTTTTCTGACTGAAAGGATTAATTGATTACAGACAATGCTCCCTGAGCAGCTCTAAAATCATGGATTCAATATTATCTTATTATTTCAATATTTTTCCTGTAGCCAGATGAACAGTCTAGCTGATGTTTGCCCTCAACCTGCCCATACTCCTAATCATTAACCAGTTATGTCTCATTTTCCTACTCTTTCTCAGTAAGATTTTGGATATCTTGAACAGAAATTTTGCTCAGTGTTTGCCCAGCAAAAGTCATAAAAATCTTGAACCAATCACACAGACCTAATTCCCTCCAGTGCCAGCTCTCTTCCAAGTGGCAAAGGGCTACCAGAACTTTCTGTGGACATTAAGACCCTGGCCTTGCGGCAGACTGGGCTGTTGCAGAAAAGTAAAATATTTCCAGTTTGAATCAGACTTAGAGGATGTACACAAGATGAAGAAGGAATGGAAGGGTTCTATTCCAACAAATAGTATATTACAGTGTATACCATTATAATGCTGTAATCTACACTAGATACATGATAGTAATTTAATAAAGGTTAAAATAATTATTAGTGCAAGGATGCTGTCATCTTGCTTTTATTTCATTTTAATACCCTCCTTCCACCACCTTTTTACAGCCTTTTTTATCATTTGACAACAGTAGAGACTGTATAAACTTTACAGTCTTTTTTTTATAAAAATACACAGACGTGGAGTAATCTTGCTGTGCTGGTCCTACTCCTCAGCTGTTAATAACCCTTTCTCTCATAAAAATCGCACTTCTGCATGACTGAATCAGGAGAGGATACTTAGAGAAAAGTATTCATGTTTGAGAACTTCTTGGGTTTTTCCAATTATTTTTTTCATATTATCAACATGAGACAGTAAGATGCTTGAGGGAAGGTCAGAAAGGGGAAAGGCTAAAGAGAAGGATATGGGTTAAATGAA
Organism: Grallaria varia; assembly: GCA_013396735.1. NCBI lineage: Eukaryota > Metazoa > Chordata > Aves > Passeriformes > Formicariidae > Grallaria > Grallaria varia. The sequence goes on along the minus strand of VWZG01012842.1, from coordinate 48,141 downwards.
CAGCAAATTGTTTTCTTAGGGCACATGGCTGTCTAGACGTGCTGTGTTATGGCAATTGAATAGAACTGCTTAAATAATCGATTGCAATTGCTAAATGCCTCTATTTTGCAACATTAAAACTACCTTCTATTGTGTTGAAGAATAATATCAGAGGAAACAGCTCAAGCTTGGCTGCTAGTCTGAAAGCTCTGAGTTACTATTTTCATACTAAAGAGTGAACAAAAAGGACAACATGTGATAGATGAAATCTAGCTTAACATTTTGCACTGCAAAATGTCCATACAAAGACTGATCTTAATAGAACACCACATAGAAATTATGGTGATCAAATAACCTCCTTCTAAGCTGATGAACTTCAGCACCCATCATACTGGGGAAGGGAGAGGTACTCAGGTCAACAAATGACCTCAATGCAGCTATGAAATCCCAGACATGCAGAGGCTACAAATGGCCTTCACATTGCCAATGTCAATGGCTTAAGGATTATCTCACCTTCTCCTGGTAAAACAGTATAAACCTCTTCACTGTATCAGAACACAGAAGCAAAACTTCATGTAAATGAAGTTCGGACTTGACGATCTTGGAGGTCTTTTCACACCTTAATGATTCCATGATTAAATGAGACTTGAATGTGCTGGAAGGCATTTCATTTAAAGCCAAAAAAGCTTGCTCAGTCCTATTCTGCCTTTCTCACCCTCCAGTAACTGGTTGAAGTTGTGAAGTTCTGAGTTAGAGCCAACTGAAATCTGTGCTATCATTATTTACGAGTGCCAGTGGTCCACTGGCAGTGTGCCGCTCATAACCAGTTTTTACAAGAAGTTGGACATTTCCCAAGATATTTTTTCCTGTTTTCTGATTGACCTTGGAGGCAGCTGTTGAGTGCAATTATCTCAAAGGTCCATAAGACTAATGAGTATACCTCTACACAGCTAATGCTGCAAGTTCCAAAAGTAATTTCTATCCTTTTCCAATGCTTAATAGCAAATGCTTCAGATATCAGGAGCTAATGCAAAGTCTAAGTTCCCCAAACACTCATGTTTGCACCCTAGCACATACAGCTCATGCATATAAGTTTTTTTTCCAACAGAGCAACTCTTCAGATCTACTTGTCCAGCTTTTCTGAAGTACAAGCTCCTTATTTGAAGCTCTCCTCACACAGACAGTAATGGTATAAAAAAATATACAGCATCAGATCATGATATACTGTCAGAAAAAGGACAAAGTAAGTGCAAGCATGTTGATCATAACTTTATCATGATTTTATCTGGAATAACTTGGTGCTTGCAACATTCACATGTGCAATATTTAAGGGGTTGTCAACCACACGTTTTTTCTCCACATCTGTCAACTAAGACCAGAGATCTGTTTGCACAGGGTAGCACTCTGGAACATTATGATACTCCCACAAGTATTTCTGGCTTATAAAGCAAGAAACGGGTTACCTTGAGGCTGTGGTATGTTCATCTGTGTTTTATATGTTACAGTTGTAACACTCTTCATATTTTATAAATTATATTAGTTATTTCAGATGTCAAATCATAGAATTTCAAAATGAAAAGTCACTTCTAATCACTAGTATAAACAAACATATATAGCTTTGAATCTTTCCCATCACAAAGATTTTCCACAGTCAAAGAGCACATATGATTGTTTTATAATCCTTAAAAATGTGTATCTTCTTCCATACAGTTCACAGAATCAGAGTCACAAAATCATTCCACTACAAAAGAACCTCATGAGGTCACTAATCTAACCTCTTGTTATGTGTAGACTCAGCTATGAGATCAGACCAGGTTGTTCAGATTGCTTTGCTATTCTTGAAAACCTCCAAAAATGGAGCCTGCACAACCCTCCTGTGCAGCCTGCGTCACTTGACTCTCCTCAAAGAGAGATATGTTCCCATACATGTTCCCAGACAGAAATTGCCCTGTTTCAATTCATCAGCTTTTGTTCTGCTGTGCATCTCTTTTATAAAGAGCTTGACTCCCTCTTCTTGTCAACCTCCTCTTGCACAGGAAGACTGCTATTAACTATCATGGAAACCATCTTCATGCTGGGTTAAAGCAGACCATCTCCCTCAGCCTCATTTCTGAAGGAAACTTCTGCAGGCCAAATGTCCTGTAAGGGCTTCCTGTGCTGCAGCTTGGCATGCACACACCCACCAGGGTCCTGATGGTGCTGACATTCATTAGGAGTAGGTATTCCTCTAGTTTTATCAGCATAGCCTGATTAGTAAATATTCTGGGAATTGATATGCCGGACTAAGCCCAGCCTAAATTACAGCTAAAATATCTCTGTAATCTCTAAAATTATTTCCTGATGGTAAGGGCCTCAAGTTGCACCAGGGGAGGTTTAGATTACATACTAGGAAAAAATTCTTCACAGAAAATGTCATCAAGAGTTGGAACAGGCTGCCATGGGAAATGGTGGAGTCACCGTCCTTGGAAGCGTACAAAAAATGCGTGGATGTGGCACTCAAGGGCTTAGGCGAACACAGTGGTGGTGCTAAGTTAATGGTTGGACTTGATGATCTTAGAGGTCTTTTCCAAACTTAACAATTTGATGACTCCATAACTCTCATGAGAAGTGCTGAAATGTAGGAGATGCAAGTTCAAATCTTTTATGCACTAATTGATGTGAGTTCGGTTAGTGGTTTAAGTAAAAAAACTCTAGTTGAATAAGCAGTGACTAACTCTAAAGCAGGAGTTCATCTGGTATGGGAATTCTGCTCCACTTTAGGTAAATGCTCCGTAGATTAAAAAAAAAAACCAAAACAACCAAAAACAACCAAACAACAAAAAACCAAACCACCAAAACCCCCCCCAAACTAAAACAACAAAAATCTGCAATGAAGTTTTATTTGAATGATCGCAAGATGGGCAAGTCCTCTATTTGATGTTAATACTATTTCGTTCCTACTTAGATTAACATTCAGCTTCAACCTAACAAGGAGCTGTAATTTAGCATTTACTTGGATTTCACAATGAGCTGGTTATCAGAGTTCTGCTCTATAAAGACAATATATTTTAGCAATACAGAACTCAAAATACATATTCAATTATATCAGCTTCTGCTTGCTTCATTATGGGAATAGACATGGTAGCTCTATGCTTTACAAATATTTTTGAGTTGTGTAGTTTGACACCAAATGCTACTAATTAGAGACTAGTAATAGCATGAAACTTTACAAAAACATACATCAAGAAAAAACCTATTGCAAACATACCAGCAGTTTCAGCAAAGGGCTTAGCAATCAGTCACTACAAGCAAAGTGTCCTAAACAGCAACAGTATCAATGAAAAATGTGCCTCTTCATCTTAAAACTTGGCCCAGTAAGTTAATCAACAGCCTGTGCATGTAAAGTCCCATGTGCCAGCTGTGCAGATAACAGAGGCATAAACTCGTCAGCTATTTACTCCCCAGAACTGTTTCCTCCAGGCAATGATCTCTTTCTTACAAGGAGTAACTAACGAACAATATGTTTGTGGTTTAGTAGATGTGATTCCTTAGCAGAGATGAGATGTTACCAAAATTCCCCATTCAGTGTCAGGAGATGGAGCAAGCAGGCAGGGAAAGATCCTACTCTCACTAAGCACATATGTGTTTCCCATTCATATCTTCCTGCTTTAGGATCATATGATTAAGGCTGAGCACTCATATCAGTACTTTGCTGGATTGAGAACAGCCACTTCAATTCCTGCAATTGCTGGTGTTACAGGCACAGAGCCTTCTTGCTGTAGTGTCTTTATTGCAAGAGCCCCTTTTCAAAGGCAGTATCCAGGAAACTCAGTCTTTTCTGAAGCTGCAAGAGAGATTGCAAAAAATATGGAAAGGCAGAGTACAAGCTCAGTGAATGTGTTTTTTCTCATCATCACCTAAACTACAGTTTAAGTGATCTTTATCTCTGATCTTTCAGAAGGAGAAGAATAGGGTTGCTATTGACTTCAAGAAGAGCTATTTTCTATAATGTCATGGTGGCATGTGTTAGATTCTCCAACTCACTTCCTGGAGGGTTATGTCTTTCCACTCACTTCACTAAGGACTCTGAGGGACTAATGCTTTAGCTCAGGCATCTGAGAGGGTTGCTCAGATTTGAAAGGGATGAACACCTCTCTCCATTTTGTTCAGGGGATCTTCAAACACAGGGAATTGAGACAGATAGGGACATAATTAGGATGACTATAAAATCCAAAGTTGTCTTAAATTTTTTAACTATAACATTTTATGACAGAGATAAGCTATTGACATAAGAGTATTGTATCATTCATGTCTTGGCATATGAATTAATGCTTTGTCTGATATTCCTGATTAAATATGACAACAGCTGAAGTAATCTTTAGTCAAAGAATTGACAGAATCAGCTCCAGAAGTGTATTTGGATTGTGCCAAAATAAATTCTCATCTGGAGGAACCAGGACAGTGCCCATTTGCCACAGAGGGAATTTAGTGTGAGTATCCCCTTAACACAGATACACCCAGGAAGAGCTGATGCAAAGAGAATGCTCCTATCAAGAGGAATGAAATTAATCCAGGTTCTTATCACAATAAATTGAGTTTTCAAGCTTCTTAAAGTCCAGAATTTGCTTGACAAGTGAGAAGGTCAAAACCACATCCAAAATTAAGTGTATGATGTTTTCTTTCTGTCTTGACAGATATCTGTACCTAAGACTCAGGTACCATACAGTTCTTTCTTCTTCCCAGGAAAGGGTCTTTTCCAGGTGGTACTTATTTCCTTTCAAGTTTGGTATTTATAGATTAAAGGACACTATTGAAAGAGCCTTTTTGGCAGGCTGAAACTTAAAAACCCAAAAGAATAAAAAGTGTGTTTTTTAACTTCTATATTCTATGTTAATTTGCCATGCTATTCATATTATTCTACTACAAAATAATAAAAGAATATAATAATATTTATAGATCACCTTTTATACTTCACCTGCTTTTGAACAACTAATAATGACTTTCACACCTAGAGGTAGGGAACAGTCACAAAAATATGTGACTGGAGCAAAGCTTCATAACTTTATAAGGTGAGGAGTGAATACTGAATTTTTACTTCATAGAGACTAGAGACAGAGCCTTCAGTCTTATCACTACTTGGTTTATTTTTCCATTGTTTATTTAAATTATACATTGGGTTCCTAACAGATGATAAAATCTTGAATGAAAGGTAAGACCTCAAGCCACATAAAGAAAATGTAAAAAAAACCAAACCCACGAATTTATATTTTCAAATAAAATTATTATGGGAAAAGTGGTTTTGCTGTTCAATTTCCTTCATCACCAGTCTTCTTCCCACCTCCACTCCCATCCTATTTTCTCTTCTTTCACTTCCTTTTCCAAAACAAACCTTCATGCAAAAATTATATTACCTCTATAATGACTTGATCCCATGTTTGTAAGAGTTTAGGAATTTTCAGTGGGTAAAGAGTCAGATTCAAGAGTCAGGTCCAATGCTTTAGGATAATATGGTTTCATTCTGCTGAAGTGTATGAATACAGACTATTCAGCACCCAACAAGTCTTCAATCTCTGAACATTTATATCCATCATCAGATACTTGTATTCACAAAGTCGCACCAACAGTTATGGCATTAGGTTTGAACTACTATCTCATGTGCTAGCAAATGAAACCAACATCCTGCTAAAGAAGTTTGTACCATGTTCCCTACCTCCTGTGAACACAAGACTCATGTAACTTTGGATGCATGACTTACTTTTGTCAGACATTTTATCCAGATTGCTCAGGATATAAGTTACAGAGGCTGGGTTTCATCTGATCAAATATTAAGAGCTGAAACACAGACACTATACCTTTATAGCTACGCCATTCAGACAACTAAAGGAGGTATTCAAAACAGGTCAGCTGAAGTGTGCCTCAAAATTACTGTTTCACCCTATTGATTACATAGGCATCCAAAGGAACTAGCTCACATAATTGAAAACAGAAGTCAAGTAAGATGGATCGCATGCACAGTGTACAGACCGAGAAAATACTTGGGTCACAGAAGTCTTTCTCTTCCATCCCACCATCATATTTTCATTTCTGCAGGGACTAAGTAAAATATTTGGTACGGAGGATAAATGTAAGCTGTCAACTCCCATATCACCTGTCAGAAATGCACATAGTAGCTCTCCCGGTACCCTGTCAGCTCTGGCAACTCATCATCATACAAATGTCTTTTAAGGCTGCTACAAAGCACAGAGGAAAGCCACATGTCTGTCTTATCTTTCCTACTGTAAGAAGAGTAGGCAGCAGAAGATACTGATAATATTTTTTCTATAGCAAACCAAATATAAAACTTCATGGTCCACAATACACAGCAATTTCTTTCACAGCCTGTAGGAGAAGCAGTCAAAGAACATGTGAGCTTCGAATGGGCTTTGGAAACAGCTAATAGCGGGCAATAAGCCATAATGAAAAATAGAGCTTTGAAGCTAAACTGAAAACTACGATTTTCAATCTCTTGCTTTCAAAGGCACCAGTAAAATTGATTTTGAAGAGCTTATACACTTTCACATTTCTTTTTTGATGGATTTACATATTTTTCTGTGCTTCTGTCTAAAGCTGATGATCATTAGTTTAATTTATTCTAAAAGAGAAAAATCAAAATCCTATACAATGAAGTATACCTTTGATCCATGACTCAGTTTTCCATCTGCTCTTTGCTGAAAACATCCACAAAACACAGAATTACTGAAGCAGAACAAAACAACTACAATGCTCCACTTTCTTTTTCTGAAACACTATTTTTTCTAGCAGAGGCCTCTGTCTTTATTAATGAACCTTTCAGATACAGCCTGGACTCCAATGCCTCACCTTAATTTGGCCAGTCAGGCACTCACACTCTGTTGAATTTACAGAGAAGGGAATAGTTTCTTTCCTAACCTAAGCCCTGGTGGAAAGAATTAATAAAGAAGGTGTGGGTGATGTATTGACTCTGTTTTTCTGGGTTTGTGCCTGGAAGAGATCTCTGAATACGTCCCTTGGCCAAGGACATCATGATTTCACCTACCTGGACCAAACACCAAAGTTGCACAATAAAGCCTACTGTTATTTTGGCCTTCCATAGTTTTCGCCAGCAGGATCTTCCCACACAGAAGGACCAAGCTGACATTTTTAAATATCTATGGCTATTTTTGAAGTCTTATCTAGGCTTAAATAAGACACACATTAATTTTTCTAATTAAAGTCAACATTTTTTTCTGGCTAGACCAAGTATAGTCTCCATATTTGAAACTGTTTGTTCTTTTTCTTATTGTAAATATAGAATCCTTGAGCCTTCCTTAATGGGATACGACATCAGTAGAGTGGAGTGTCTTTAGGTAAAAACTTTAAAACACTGTTACAAGAGAAAAAAAGGCAGCCTAACATACTCCTGCTTGATTTGTACGCATCACAGTTCAATTTTATTTTCAGAAATTACCAGATAGATTCTGCTTCTAATATATCAACAATATTTTGATAAGACGCATTCAGATCTTCAGGTAGCTATGTGCAGCATCATTAAAATTGAAAAAAAAAAAAAGTCATTATTTCAGTATTCACATGTGATCACAGGTCTTCTTTTGCAGTTAATTTTCTGGGTTTTTTTATTGTTTCATTTCTGTCCTGTTTCTGTTCTGCTGTTCCAGAAGAACAGAGCTTTGGATACTCTGAGTTTGTTCAGAACAATAGAACTTAGTATAAGTTTAACATATGTAACACAGCTGATGTGAATAGACATCAATGTCCCCTAAAGTAGTTTTCCATATTTATGTTGGAACAGATGTTTTACCTCTTTTTGTGTCCTTGGACACTGGCCATTCCACAGGACTCTAACTGAGATACAATAGGAACTGTGTGGCTAAATCATGGTTGATTCAGCAAATGTATCTTCTTTTCACTCGGAATTATCACCAGTATCAGAGGAAAGAATCAGAAAAATAATAATTTTCTTTCATTGTGCACAGTTGACAAAATGCAGAAAAAGTATAAGATGTTTCCCAAGACTATGCTCCAAAAACGAAGTTATATTAGAATTTTACCTCTTGTGACCATATATCAGTTCTCACACTTGTGCAAAGCAGCTATATTCAGATAAAAAGGAGTATATCAAACAAAAAACTTTTGTCTATCTTCTCATTTTGATGTTATGAACTGAGTACTTAGAAAAAATTTTCTGTAAATTTTGACGATTATTGATTAGGCTGAATTTCAGGAAAAGCAGTAGAGCAGCAATATCTAATTGGAGATTACTTTTCTAGCAAATAAAATACGTTGTCTGAAAACGTCTTCATTTTTTACTGCATGACAGTTTGTTAATTTAAACTAGGTAGTCATAATAACTTACTTTGAACAATGGATTAAAGTAATTGCTTTCTTTGTTTTATACTTTTATGTAAATCATAACACCATGGTTCTGTTGACCTCCAAGAACTTCACAATTCTTCTGCAATCATAAATGAAGTCTTTATTCTGAAGCCTAACTTCATTTTGAGTTAAAATCTGTATCATGAGTTTGTCTTCAATTCAGTGACTTCCTTTTTCAAAATATGCCTTCATTTCCCTAATGTCCATATGTATTCTGACATTGCTCTGAAACAGAATGTTTACTGGATCAAAAACAAGGGAAAAGTCTCATTGTTCTAATGATGGCATCCATCCCAAACCGTATTAGCTACAAATAATTGCTTCCTAAATTGCTCTGTTGGCAATGAACATCCTGGTTTAAAACACTCTTGACCTTTAATTTACAGAGCAAAGCATTTGTGAGGAAGATTTCTGGCAATAAAAAGTCCCTCAATTATACTTCTCTCATTTCACTGCTTTAAAACTGAATGGAAAGAGAAGTTCTTAAGCTCAGATATGTGAGACAGAGCAAATCACTAGCAGTTCTATTTTATTTCCAGTTGAGGCTAACTTAATGTAGCATGGCACAGTTTTTTACAAAAAGAATCCAAGTTGGGAGAATCATGGATACACAAAGCAGGATAGAAACCCACAGCAAAGAAACCCACAGGGTCATGCAGTTCATCCTCCCATACTGAGGAAAGATCAAGTGTACCAACAGTTTTACTAATCTCACTTAAAGTCTTCCAGTAAAGGGCATTCCACAACATAGCTAAAACAGTCTGGGAGAAGCCACATAATCTATCACTCATGAAATACTAAGAAACAGCAATGGGTGAAAGGAACAAGCAATAATGTTCTTTGCCAGATATCTGTTTCACATCTATTGTTTCTTCTTTATAGAACCTTCCTTTGTTTCATAGATGAATCTATAACCATTAGCAAAAAGGAATTCATTCACAGGGCAAAAAACAATTCTCTGGAGATTTGCAACTTTAAAGTTAATTAAAAACAGTACAATAGAGAAGACACACTGGCATGGATGAGATTTCCTTCAAGAACTTAGAAGGGTTCAGAAAAAATTTAATCCAGAATTCTAAAACAAAAGGGGTATCTAAACAAAAGACCTCCTAACAGAAAACTCCAGGTTATTTATCCTCATTTCAACTGAAAATATTTAAAAAAATGAATTAATCTAAAATACTGATTCCTAATTCCAGTTACTTTTACATGAATATGACCAAGAGTAAAATTCTTCTGGGTGGAGTTTTTTAGTAAATGTGATATGAAGGAGTACATTGTATCCTTGGACTTTAATGAACCCTCTCCTTCAAAATGTCAGAGTAATGGCAGAGAAACAAAGTCAGGTTTTTTACTTGGATGTGATGGAAATAAACAAGTGTTTTAAAAAACTGTAAATAAAACTGTTACAGATATAAAATGTATAAGAATAGAAAAACAGTATTAGTAAATTTGTTCCCTTTTCTCAGATGAACTAACCTATATGAGAGTACTAGGATATGACTTGTCTCATACTTAGCTTCACACTAAGTCAAACTTGGCGCAAATTCTAGCTCGCTGAGTGGGGAGTTGCAGTCTGACTTGGCAGATGACACACCTGCCTTGCAGTGCCAAAGATCCAGAGGCTGAAATCTAGTTGCAGCTATGTGTGGGATACATACACTGCAAGTCCAATCTCCAGCTAGAACTAATTGGTTCTATCCACTTGAACATCTGATTGCCAGCTGGCAGACACATAATCATATTTGTGGAATTTAGAAAATTGGAAGGGCTACAGTCAACTCAGACCTTCAAAGCCGGGTGAAATTTTGCTAGATGCAGTGGAAATACCCCTGCCCTGCTCTGCAAGACACATATACGGAGTAGGTGAGAAAAGCTGCATACAGGAATAACAAAAACTATTGTATTACAGGATGGATTCTGTATTGAAAACTGAACTGTGGAGTGATCCATGTAGCTGAGGTATTCCAAACAGCCTTCACACTCAACTAAGTTTCATGGACTCTAGACTCATGGACTCAGAATAATTTAGGTTGGAACAGACTTTAGGAGGCTCAAAGCAGGCAGAAATGCGATAACTCAGTTTTTGAGAGCTCCTAAGTATTTTAAGTTCCAAATACTGAAGTTTCACAAACATGGTTAATTTTATTTTGAAACGGTATATGAGAATTTATACAAGCAGTGATTGTTTGTTTGCTGAGGAGGCAGTACCAAACAGCTGACCAGCAACAACTGAAGCAATACAGCAGAGAAGCTGGTGCATCCCACCATTTGGTTAACATCCCTTCAGTCAAAGATGTCCCAGTCAAAGGTTTGAACCTATTCTGGAATGAACCTTCTCAATCCAGTCTTGTCTGATGTTCCTTCTTGGAGCCCCTATCTGTGTCACCATAGAACCATGAAATCATAGAAAATCAGGTTGGAAGGGATCTCAAGAATCATCTAGTTCAAGCTTTTGGTGAAAAGTACAGTCAGACAAGATGTTCCAGCATCCTGGCCCGCTGAGTCTCAAGTGTTCAATGCTGGGGAATCCACCACATTCCTGGAGTTTATTCCAATAGTTGAGTTTCCTCAATGTGAAAAACTTTTCTTTTGTGTCCAATGGGAATCTCTCCCAGAGTAACTTGTACCATTGCCCCTCATCTTTTCCATGTGATTCCTTGTCAAAAGGGACACTCCATCTTCTTTGTAGCCATCCTTTAAATACTGGAACATTTAAATACTGGTGCTTAAGTCTCCCCTAAGCTTTCTTTTCTTAAGGCTGAACAAGGCCCATCTCCCTCAGCCTTTCCTCATCTGGCAGAATGGATCAGTTCTTTGATCGTCTTTGTGCTGGACCCTCTCCTGCCTGTCGTGGGGATCAAAACACAACATTCCAAGGGCAAATATTTTGTCTTGGGTAAAATCCCAAATGAGTGGATTTTTTCTTGAGTGCAAAATTAGGTTTGCATGATATTTAAGGTGACAGAGAACCATCTTTTTGTACATCAATTCATCATCCAGCTATATAAAAAAGAGATGAAATTACAGGCACAGTTGCCTTAGGACAAATATACTCATTTGGGACTTTGCAGAATTCCGTAAACTAGTAACAGAAAGCTTCTCTGATAACTGACTAGTCACATATTTTGATCCAGGATGATCACCAGAATAAGACTCAGAAGGAACCATCAAGGCCATCCGCAGGAGTTATTGCTATAATTCAAGGTGGTGTCACTCTCCTCATGTAGAGCAAAGCCAGTCATCTGGAGGGCACAGCAGTACTCATCATGCATTCACACCATCAGAACCTCACCCCACCCATGAAACCATCAGCCAGGAAGCCAATTCTTCTCTCCTGTCAGAGAAAAGAGCCTTCTAAGGAACAATCTACCTATTTTGAGATATAAACAGAAGAACCTGGAGTAGATTTGGAACAACTGGAGAAGGTCATTAAGAATGAGGAAGGTAGGAAACAACTGGGTCAGAAGCATAAGACAAAGAAACTAGGAGCTGNTTTTTTTTTTTTTTTGAGGGGAGTAAGACTGGAGAAAGCAGAAAGAAGTTTTGGGATGAAAGTACATTTTAGTTAAAAAACCACAACCTCGCTTCACTTCCAATATGCTGAATCGACCTCCTGAAGAAGTCTCTTTGGACATCTAATAGTCAAAGCAGGGGTAGAAAAACTAAAAGGCTGAACAGAAAATTAATCGGTATTTCTGAATCTAATTATCACATATATCAATTAACTTGCAAAGGAATTATTTATGCTTTATTGTAGAATTTGCCAAAGACAAAACAAAACTCTTTTGTGCCTTCCACTGAACTCCTATTTTGCTTTAGCCCATTTAAAAACCCAGAATATTTATTTATATACAATAATTCAAATGTGAAATTTTGTGATTTCTGAAAATCCAAGAACAAAAGCCTACTTGCCAAATGAAAATAAATGATCCAGTCTCTTGGGTCAGTGAATATTCAAAGCAGCAAATATTTGTTAAGTTTCTTTATATTCCTAAAGACAGTCAGAGGTATAAAAAAAGTTACTCAACTTGTTTCATTCCATGTTGCTGATGTGCTCATTTCAAACAGGAATTATGAGGTTCCCAGGCAAATTATATCAGACAGTGAATGAATGGCTCAGTGCTTCATGATACTTTCTGATTTAAGATCAGGTGTGCTATGATACCCTCAGTTGTGTCTTGGAAGTTGATTTGGATGTCTAAACTGCTTATATAAGGTGTTAAAAGTTCATCATACTCTAGCACTACATTCAAAGTCAAACAAACACATTTTACCTGGTCTCCAACATAGCATCCTTACCCAAGCTAGCCACAAACAAAAGTTCGTGGCAGAAATACATCAGTTCCCAGAGGTTTACATTTAAAAGAGTGCTGTTAAGAAAATAGGATCTTCTATGCTATAAAATCATCACATAATCAAAGCAACAGAAATGAGTTATGGTTTTGGCTCTGATCCACTGAAGGTTCCAGATACTTTGCAAAATGCACAGTCTGTACTCAGTTACAACAGCTTCAGTTACTTTGGTGGGGTTACGCCAGGCTGGCACAGCAACAGCTGAATGCAAGCTCAGTCCCCATTTGCAACAATAAAATATAAAAATACAAAACAGCCTAAGAAAAAAATGTAAGCTTATTATGGATTACAGTAAACTGCTTCATAACGTCAACACAAAGTACGCAATATATCTGAAAAAAAAAATATGCATGAATGTAAGTAAAATAAAGAGAATAATATTTCTCTTCTTTGACATTCAAGAATTTCATACAGTTTAATGTCAACTTTTCTGCTGGATGTTTCAAGGCCCTGTGTCTCACAGTTTGAATTTGCTTTCATGTCATTTGGAATATGAGACATATATTTCCAAAAGACTTACTGGTTTAGAAAGTATATCCTGGTCATACGCCCAAATCGACTTGAAATGAGTGGCCAAAGCCACTGTCCAGGGTCAGCCCATTACACTGGAGAATTAGAAGATTTGTGAGAGTAGAACCTGCCTGTGAACTTTCACAGCAACTGAGTTGACAAATGTTGTACTTGCTCACTAAGGGGACTGGCAACATCAGCTCATTCAGAGTAAATTGCAACCTCATTCTACTCAACCTATATACATCCTCAGCAGAATTCTCAAAGGAAACAAGGAAAGTGAGAAAGTTGAAAGGATAAAAGAGGGAGAAAGAGAGAGGAAAATTTAAGACCTATAAAACTTCAGTCAGGAGAAACAAAGTACCATAATCTTATACTGTTATTAATTTTATTTTGTTACTTTTGCTCTAAACATGAGCTTTAATTTCTCCAACCCTCTGTAGCAGTCAAAATATTAGTGGAAACTTGAACACACAGCTGAATAGGGAGCAGCAGTGGCAGAGGTTATTACAGACAAGAAACTTTGAATACCAGAAATGAAATACTGAAATACCAGTGATGTGGACCTGCCAGGGACTGAGAGCTGCTGCTGTAGATGCTGTTCTCACATGGCTGTTCTGTTCAGTGGATTTACTGCTTGTGGAGATAACTGTAGTATTTTCCTTTGGTCGGTGTAACCCATCTATATTATTTTGATCTTAAGGCTACTAAAACGCAAATAAATTCTCTAGTCATGTGTTCCTGCCATTTGTTTTGTGGTATACAGTATGCATACTGCACAGCCCTGTCTACGGCAGCCACAGCAAGAGACTCTGCTCATGACTGGCCCTGCCTATATCTTTCTATAAGATTTCAAGTTTTCAGCCACAAGATTTGAATTTTATCTTTAAAAAACCCCCCAAAACCCCAAATAAACCCAAAATAGCTCCTCTAAATTGTTTTACACTCTTTTAAGAATGAAAAAGTCATGTCCTAAGATTGTAATAAAAAGAGTAAAAGACAGTCCTGCATCATGTATCTGCACTTTTTTTGATGTTTTCCTAAGATCAGCTACAAATACAGAATTCTTTTCGTATATTTTTCTTCTCAAATTCTATTGTGGGATCTTCCAGATCTTCCAGAAAACCTCAGTTTAGCCTCTCCTCTCATTGCACAATCAGCTAGAGGATTCTGGGTGGTGTGTTTACTCCTAAATTGGCTTGTCAACTCACACAGTACAAAGGATACAAAGATTTGGCAAAGGGAAAATTTGTAGTATTTAATCGCAAACATAAAGAAACAGTAAGAGAAGTGGTTGACTTGATAATAAAAAATAGTACTGTACAGATTTCTGACAAATGAAAGCTCTGTGTCGACCAATAAATGTAGGACAGGAAGAATGTAAAATCATATTTGCAAAAATACATAATGTACACATGTGCTTCAAGACCTTTTACTACTAAAAATAAAAAAATGCTTCAAATGTCACTTGATTGAGTAAAGCTTTCATTGTATATTCTTTTTTTGCCTTGAGTAAACCAGCTACAGAATACTTGAAAACATTTAATACTGATGATAACATATTCTTAGGGACAAATTTTAAAGGTACATGCAATGTAACTATAGCTAGTTGAGTACTTTATTCATAAATTAGTGGAAAAGATATTCACAACCCAAGGTCTGAAGAGCTACCCAAGATAAAAGATCAGTCACTCCAGCTCAAAATATAACATTACATTTTCTCTCTCTCCTTTGATTACTTGTCCTACTTACCAAGACTCTGTCCCAGTAGGAACTGAGGACACACACATTGTAAATCCACTAGAGGATTCCCAAAATTGCATGTCTTTGCCCCAGAACATTCGATCAAACTGTATTACTTTACCAGCAGATGAGGACTACCATGTTTTTCATTTTCAAAGGGATATTGATGGTGGACCTAACAGATATTCTCCATAAACCTGCCCAAACAAAGTGATCAGATGTTACTGATGGACATATGGACAGGAAGAAAGACAGAAAGACAAAAAGACAAAAAGAAAGAATAAGAGGACAGACTCTTTCTTTGTTAGTTCTGATTACTCTAGCAGCTAGATGTTCTACCACTTTGTAAAGACTTCAGGAAAGCCCACTGCAAAACTAGCTCCGAAGAGAGCATCCAGGCCCTCTATGCATAAGCAAGTCCTTGAATCATTTATCAATGATTCTGTGTAATCAATGCATCTGTTTCTTTGAATTAATAATATAGTAATTCACACAAAAATTTAAATAGGGCATTTATTTTTTGCTATCTAAAGAAAAGGGTAATTTTTCATAAATATTATAGCAGGTCATCATGAAAAAGAGCAAAAATAATTAGAATACAAAAGTCAGGAGTGTTGATAGACACTACAAATATGTTTCTGTTTTAGAAATAAATAAATACTGACTGTCCTGTTTTAGCACTGGGAAAATGAGAACATGGATACAATTAGACACACCCCAGATCTAATAAATATTGCTTAAGATTTTGGGCCTGCAAAGTTGGAGACATATGGTATTATTCAGCACAAGTTATCCCACTGACTTCAGTGGAAATGTCCAGTGTGTGAAGTTAAGCGTGCATATCACTTTGCAGAAAAATGCACTAAATCTTCCATGTTTTCCCTCTGAAACCTCATCAAGCCATGGGGATTAGAGCTCCCCTCAAGTATTTTCTGTGTTTTTTTGCTGTCACCATATTGTTGTTCAGTTCCTGCATTCTATTAGTGTTCCCTTTTGTCTAGAATTGACTTGGCAGCTGTTAGAGATTTTTTGTAATATCATGATCAATTTCCAGCACATCCATGTTCTCTCACANGTGCAACCTTTCCATCAAGCATTGCATCTCTTAATAAAGATATTAAGGCAAATTACAGAATAATTTTACTTAGAAATGCTTTCATTTTGATTAAAAGAAGACAATTCCTCGAGCAGTATTTTTCCAATACCTTTTTTTAATTTTTTTTCTGTAGCTCATTACTATGAAAACACTAGGGTGTTGAACTGGGAAAGATATAGCATGATGGGGACAGGTAGCAGGAGTATCAGTAGGGTTTTTTGAGTTGTGACAACCTGCTTCATGGAAAAAATTCATATAGCAACAAGATGCTGTGGAAATTTCCTTAACCCATCAGACGACCAGCCAGAAACATTCAGGGTTTGGTACAAGTACTGAACATGGGCATCTAGTGCCAGTAGGATGCATTAAGGTATAAAAATGATTTTCAACATATGAACCACTTATACAGAACTAGCAGGTATGCACAGCCTGGGATCATCAGCTTGGATTAAGATGTGATACTGAGCTTTTGATGTGAGAAGAAAGGAATATCAAGGCAATTGATACCTATTCCCTTTCTTCTTTGATCCTTTTCACATGGTAGCTCCTAGTAGGTTCCTTGATCCTTTTCTAAAGTGATTTCATTGCTAAAGACACAGATTGGGAACTTCTCTGCTGAAGCTTTTTCTTTTCCTGGAGCAACTCTGACTAAGGGGTCAGAGTGACTGGAAGCATTCCTTAACCCCTCTCCAGCAGAGCATGATATGCCCAGGAAAATGCTTGTGCCTCTGTACTCAATTGAGGTCAATAAACTGAAAGCTGACTAAGAAGTGGGGACCATCTTGAGATACCAGGATAGCCACTTTTGGGGGTTCCTCTAAGATTTTGGTTTTTGAGGTTTTTTTTGCTGTTGTATGTGCCATCCATGAAAAACATAGCCATGTAGGAGATATCTGAAGGGAGAAGAAAACAATGGGACAAAAATGAAAAGAAATTCCTAAAACAGAAGAGCAATGTTTCCATTGGAAAGTACAGGCACTACTTGTATTCCAACCTATTAGTGGTAAGAACTGAAGATGTTGCAGCTGTCCCAAGGTATTTTGTACATGAAGGCATCCTACAGGAGTGTAGTGGGTTTGTGCAGCAAGGTTTTAGAAGCAGGAGGACTACAGAATTGGCTTCTGTAAGAAGCTGCCAGAAGCTTCCCCCATGTCCAACAGAGCCAGTGCCAGCTGGCTCCAAGATGGATCTGCCTCTGGCCAAGACTGAACCAATCAGGGATGGTGGTCTTGCCTCTGGGACAAGAGTTATGAAGAAAAAAAATAGCTATTGCACAGAAGTAATTGTGGCCAGAGAGCAGCGGAGTGAGAATATGTGAGAGGAACAGCCCTGAAGACACCAAAGACAGTGGAGAAGGAGAGACAGGAGGTGATCCAGGCACTGGAACTGAGGTTCCCCTGCAGGGCCTGGTGAAGACCATGGTGAGGCAGCTTTGCCCCTGCAGCCCATGGAGGTCCAGAGGGATGCAGAGATCCACTCGCAAGCTGTAGAGGAGCTCCACACCAGAGCAGGTGGATGCCCAAGGGAAGGCTGTGATTGCGTGGGAAGCCTGCACTGGAGCAGGATCCTAGCAGGGACCTGTGGCTTTTGGAGAGAGGAGTCCATGATGGAGTGGGTCTGTTGGCAGGACTTATGATCCCACAGGGGGCTCATGTGGAACAGTGTGTTCCCAAAAGATTCTACCCTGTGGAAAGGGACCCATGTTGGAACAATTCATGAAGAACTCAGCCTGTGGGAAGGACTCACATCAGGTAAGTTTGTGGAGGACTGTCTCCCATGGGAGGGACACTCTGCTGGCACAGCAGGACTCCTCTCCCTGAGGATGAAGCAGCACTAGAAACAAGATGTGATGA
The DNA here is from genome assembly GCA_013396735.1 of Grallaria varia. Lineage (NCBI taxonomy): Eukaryota > Metazoa > Chordata > Aves > Passeriformes > Formicariidae > Grallaria > Grallaria varia. The sequence continues at coordinate 30,234 of VWZG01012842.1, read as the reverse complement.
ACAGACTGTAATCCCCATTTCTCATCTCCCTGCACCACTGGTAGGGAGGAAGTAGAGAACAAAGTAAAGCCCAGGGAAGGAGGGAGGGTTAGAGAGAAAAGTATTTTTAAGGTTTGTTTTACTTCTCATCATCCTGCTCTGATTTTGATTGGTAATAAATTCAACTAGTTCCCCTAAGTCAAGTCTGGTTTTCCCATGATAGTAATCAATGAGTGACTTCTCCCTTATCTCAACCCACAAGTCTTCCATTATATTTTCTCTCCTCTGTTAAGTTCAAGAGGGGAGTGACAGAGCAGGCTTTGGTCAGCACCTGGAACCAAGCCTAGGTCAACCACCACAAGGATATAGGAGGAGTAGGTAAAACAGACAAATCTAACAAAAAATAAGCCAGTTTCACACACCTATAACAGAGCTACAAGTTTCATTAAGAAACTCTCAAATCATAGAATCATAGGAAATGCTGAGTTGGAATGGACATAAAAGAATCATTGAGTCCAACTCCTGGCCCTGCACAGGACCATCCCCCAGAGTTCCACCATGTGCCTGAGAGTTTTGTCCGAACACTTCTTGAACTCTGTCAGGGTTGGTGCTGTGACCACTTCCCTGGGGAGCCTGTTCCAGTGCCCAGCCCCCTCTGGGTGAAGAATCATTTCCTAGTATCTAGCCTAAATCTCCTCTGGCACAACTTTATGCCACTAAAGGAAAAATGCTGGCCAGAACACTAGCCACAGGTTAAGTGAATTACACATATTCACAGACCTTTAAACCAAATGCCCTAGGAAAGACAGCATCTCTTCAGCAGGCACATCACTCTGTGTAAGTGAAGGTGGCTCTACTCTGCAATGCCTTTCAGAAAAAAATTTCCCCTTTTTCATGGGGTTAGGCAGAGGAGGCAATGCTCATTTAGAGACAAAGGAGTAACAGAATGACAGGGTGAGACAACAGTCCACCTGTACCACATATTACTCAAATTCTTTCCTGAAGCACAGAAGGCTTCTGCGTATGGTCGCTCATTGTTATGGCTGTTTCACTTTTCATGCCATGCTCAGACATTAAGCCGCTCACAACTGCTCCTTCTTAAATAAACTCTAGAAGCCTTTGATCTGTTTTCTACAAGGCTTCCCAGCAGATACTGGCATCTACTTTATTTTTCAGACAACACCGATGGAATGAGATTTATGAATAACTTCTGTCCTCTGAAGCAGTCTGGCTGCAAACAGCTGAGCATATGCCACTCAAAGGAAGACTCAGGATCAGCAACAGAAATTTGTTTCCCTCCTAAAACCTTTATATTTTTTAAGGTGAGAACTACTGCCAGGGTGGCCAACAAATGAAGGCTGACAGTTTCACATGGAAGATATCAAATTTGTTTGACACTAATTTGGAATACTTTTAACCAGATTACGGTGCAAAGCATCTTCAGATGATTCTTAAAGTGGAATTTTAAAATTTATGCATTTTATTACAAAGTACAGGCACCAACCTCAGAGCAACAAGTATCTGAGTTTCCANAAAAAAAAAAAGAAAAATGCTAGAAACATTGAAAAAAAGGTATCTCAGGTTCTAAAATTAATTGCCACGCACTGAATACTGGGCTTGCCCCCCCTCACCTCTCTCCAAGTAATGTATTGCTGTCTTTCATACAGAGCTGTGCATGTAAATGAAAGGATTCTGAGATTTACAATATCCAGCTGGAAAATATGCTTGATTCAACACAATAGAATGAGAAACAGAACTATATTTAATCACAATTATTTAAAATACCTAAATAAATAAATGTACCAAAAATATTGCAAAATAGACCACAATAATGCTTCATAAAGGGATCTTATACTGCTAAAGCTAGGCATAGCACTAGCAGAATTGTTTCATTCTCTATGAAATGCATTGAAATATGCCCCCAAACAATGTTTTCCAGCAAGTAGGATGATTATCTTTATCAAAAGGACAAGGAATCGTTCCAAGGGTGATGGTATATGCAAAAGTAGGTAAATGACCTTTGGACTCCATTTGAAATTCAAGCTCATTTTCATCTAGTAACTAGTCAGACCCCCGGGACACCCTTACTGAGGTATTTTTGATTCCATTTTGGTTTCTTCAATGAATCCCACCTTTTACCTACAAATTTAGTTTTAATTGGTCACCGTTGTCATTGCAACATTCTGTGAATAATTTATGTAGATAATTATAAATGTTTCTATTTATTTCAATTTGATTAAATAAAAATAGATTTTCATTGATAATCCTTAAGTTCACAAGCATCTGTAATGGCTGGAGGCTCTTATCCTAAAGGGAACAAGACTGGACTTGATGCTGATGCTGACGGGACTGCAACTACTTTGTTATGACTGATTTAAATTGTTTCCTTGTTTATATTTACACACTCTAGCCCTGTGCAAAATCAGAACACTTATCATGCATCAGTAATCCACTCTTTTATGTTGCATTATATTCAGTAAACACCTAACGACAACTTTGATCACACAAGCAGTGCATTTTATTTGCACAGCTAAACAACAGAGGTGGAAAGCACACACACAAGTATTAAATGGCCTGCATTCCAGATGGCTTGCTTGCTCCATACAGTAACAGTATCTGCTGAGATGATCGTGGTACTGTAGTTCTTTCTCCTTACCAAATACATGCAGGAGGAAGTTTTCCTCTGCTCTTTTGTCATCTTCTCTGCTGCTCTCTCATTTCATGACCTCTGAGTTAATCCTTCTATTCTTGCTATTAACAAGTTTAAGCAGGCAAACTTCAAACAGACTAGCGATTGGTCACAAGGTTTAATGGGCATGTAGATAATCATCTAAATTACATTTCTGGAGCTGATGGGCCAGACAGGCTTAGAGAGTAACTTTACCAGCTTTCACTTGTAATCAGCAAGGATTGTGTGTCTCAGTACTTATCTGCCTTTGCCTGCCTCCCTGAGGGCCTGGGTCATACTGACTGATTAACAAAGGCAGCTGCATTAACTTTCTTCTCCCAAAAAGCGTGGCATGGAGGCCCAAATGACTTGAAAGGCAAATGTGACCACAGCTCAAACACCAAGAACTTTCTTCTCATCACTGCAGAACTGCTGGCCCTCCTCTTGCAGATTATAATACTCACACAACAGTTGTTGCCAATTTTCATGACCTGTTAACACTTAGGAAGCCTAATGCTGAAGGCTCTTCTTTCACATCTATTGTGCTATCATCAAGGGGAAAATTCAACAGGCTATTTCACATTTTCTGATTATTTTGAGAGCAGTGTATGAGGTGAACTGAAAAGAATACAACAATTGAACTGTCAATAATGAATGCCCTGGATTTCAGCTTTGAAACACAAACTGTAGATGGCTAGGTAAAGAGACTAACAGCTCTCTGTAGCATACAGACAATTTTACAGCTACAGAAATAGCAATGGATGGCTTTGTACTATGAACCTGATTTTCTCAGCAAAGCAAAGTGCATCAAATCTGAGTCTCTGTCTAATATTGGTGGTTGTGTTTTATATCTAACTTGATTACAAAAGGAACAAGAGCATTGGAGGACTGGCTACCAGTCATGGCACTTTGGTAGAAGCTTGTCCTTCAGGTATTAGGCTTATCTTGCATAGTAAATACTTTTCAATTTCTTTATCAAGTTGTTAAATAAACACAAAATCAGACTAATTAAACTAGGATTATTCATGCCACAAGCTTGGACCGTCTTGCTCAGGAGCAACACGGGCAAATACCAGCACTCTTTAAAACAGTAAAACCTTTTCATACATTTATAGGTTTACACAAAAGAATCTGACAAGCCAGCTAAGATTCTATTTTGGTTCTCAATTAAGAACATTCTACAAGAAGAAACTACGAAGGAACAAAATAAAATAATCTACTGCACCGACTTCCAAATCTGTCTCTTGAACTTTGAGGAAGTTGGATTCTGACTTTCCACAAGTTTTTACAGATGAAACTATGAAACATCTGTTTCTGCGATCCAGGTGCAACTACTTCTGACTGATGTTAGAGACAGACATGAATTAGGCTAAATAATTCTATAATTTTCCAGTCCAGGAAGCATACCATTTCTCAAGTTCTAAACAAGGATAACTAATTTTTTCACTTTTGTCTGGGACAGGCCCAGAAGTCAAGGACTGTCTCATACTGTATTAAAACCCTCAGGTCTCATTTTTGTTCCAGTTATTCACTGAGACATGGGATTATCCCATTTCCCAGCTTTTGCATGGCAGCTTGAGTAACTTACCCACGCCTGGAGCCACAGCATCCATGGCTCTTTCAAGAAGAACAAAAATGGCCAAACCTCTATGCCAGATCATGAAACCCACAGCAGGATTTCGGTCATGTCACATCTTCTTTACCAAAACAGTGCACAGGGAAAACAATCTGAATTTCAAACATGCATTGTGAGCATAAGCTGAAAGAGGTGACAATCGTTATGCAGTGCAACAGTAAATCACTTCACTCTTCATTGTTCTATTATACCATTTAGCTGAATAATACAAATATCCTTTTTGTTTTTATTTTGCCAAGTCAGAATTATAATATTGTAATTAAAAGACCAGAGAAATTGCTATGATGAGTTATGATGTCATTACTATGACTCATTAGTCTTTCTTATAACATCTTGAGGACAGCCTATACCCTCTACTTCACATGACAGCTTTCCAATGCCAAAATGCCATCAATAACTTCCACTAGCATCAAAATCTCAGATGATCAAAACCCAGCTGTTATTTCTGGAGATTCAATAGTAAGCATACTATCTCCTACAGACTTGGTTTTTTGAACCCACATGATAAGACAATAAGCCTAGTTAGGTCAGATCCAAATTACATGGAAGTCGATGGGAGTCTGTTTCCCTGTTCAAAGGGCTTGGATTAAGGATATTTTCCCCTTCTTTTACTGTTATACACACCAAAAAAATGGGCACAGAAGTTGTTACTAAAATCAGATGACTGTCTTCTTTGAGAGTATTGGAGCTGGAAGGGCTGAGGTGCACAACTGTATACTAAGGAACACGCAACATTTGTGTGTCCAAAATGTGGCTCTAGACAGTTTTACTATGCACCTCTCATGTTATGTGTATGGGTATGACAGAAAGTCTTGCAGACAGAGTAAGGTCAGGTACCAGAAACTGATACTCCATTAGCCTGTAGCTGCACTGGCCTCTGTGCCATGCAGCAGTAGCACCTTGTTTATTCCCTGTACTTACACCAGCTTGCTCACAGTCAGAACAAACGGCCCCACAGCAGTCTACTGTCCCATCAGCAATTTAATGAGTGCCATTATTCACAAAAAAATGTAACTGATGCACCACAGAGCCCTGGTGTATCACACAAAGTGACTGAAGTTTAACCCGAACCATAAATTTTGCTTCATTTAAACTGCACTGAGCATTTAAAAAAAAAAACCCTACAGATGTATGTGCAACATATATTTTGTGAACACTTCACCCATATACATATACTGATTTGTCTGTGACATTAACTGGCAGTCTGATCATAGTTGTAACACTTTTGTGTGTTGTCATGCAGTACAAATTATTTCTAATTAATGAACTTTCTCTATGAATCAGGTGCATTGACAGAATGCAAACACTGACACAGATATTTGCCCAAAACATAACCTAAATATTTCATTGAGACTTCAGAAACGCCGGATGACCTTTTCTTCATCCTCAATCCCTTCAATTATTGTACTTTTAAATGTGCCATTGCATTTCCTGGAGCTTGTAAAGAACTGGTAAACGCAAACTTTGCAGTTCTCATACTTATGTAGTTCATTCAAAGACCTGTAAGGCTTTACACTTTACTGAGGAGTTAATTCTTATATCGTCATATTGCACAGTTAGAAATGGAAGTATTGAAAAATTATGGGCTTTACTCTACCTTCCAAATTTATCACAGTTATTGTAGGCAATTCAAAGTCTGATCCACCATGGTGATAGAGATGGCTAAGATAGGTTCCCAGTGGAATCAAGGAAAAATAACAGCTGTTAGAGGGTGACAGAGTCCTCAAGTATTAAGTATCCTCAAGTCATCTGTTCCTCTCCAGAGACCTCAGGTGCCTTCACAAGGTCTTATCATCAGTACACTACACAGTGCATGACTCAAGGACACCTGGCTCAGGGCTGCATGCTGGGAGCTGCCTCTGCCTGCCCAGCGTCTGGCTCCAGCAGTGCCCTTCTGTAGGTAAGGGCAGCCAGAAGGAAGCCACCCCACTATTCAGGCAGGGTCAGGATTCCCCAGACTCTATGCCTCTTGCTGGCCTCAGGCTGAGGCAATTCAAGAATATGACTCTCTCTTTTCTCTAAAGGACCATCAGTCCATCAAGCTGCACATCTCTGCCCAAACTGGAGCCCAGTGCAGCAATGCATGGATGGATCACTGTGCAGGACAGGGAAAGGAAGCAAGAGTAAGCACAAAGAAGTCTGTGTCACGGGAGTCTTCTGCAGAAGTTACTGCTACCAGTCCTCTAGCAAAATGTAATTGATTCCAGCTGTGTCACTGGGCCTGTGTTATCTTGAAAATTTTCAAAATAAGAGCAAAGAAGGACTGTAAATGAAAATTATTCTAAATATGTGGGATGATTGACTGATAACTTAGCACAAACAAGAAAATCCACGGCTGACAAGAATTACATTAACACAGGCTTTCTGATAAACTTTTCCAGAGAACAGTGTTCTGCCAGGAGCACAATTGCCTACCCAGCATTTACTGCCATCTGTCTCCTTTCACAGCCACCCACAATGGTTTGCTGCTATTACTTAAAACGACATTTCAGTCTTTTGGTTAAAGGCAAGGAATCAGGAAAAAAATGGATCTATTCCAGTCTGTACTACCAGTTATTTGTGGGCTCAGATATAGCACTGTATCTACATTTGCATCCACATCACTCTATCTGCCTCAGCATCTCCCCATCCTGCAGCACCCAAGGGAGCAGGTGTTGCAAGACAACAGTCAGGCTGAAATGTCCAATCATATACTCCACCAGCACCAGTGGGATCTTGTTCACCAGTTGCAATCATATGCGTTATAATTTCACTCCCTAACATTTTCAGTCATGCAATTAGGAGTTTCTGCTTGGCTAATTTCTGGGCAGATCTTCATCATCTGTATCTTTAATATGTTATGCACACCCTTGGTATGACATCAGTAATTGTATGAAAGTGGAGAACAGCCTGAACACCCAAAAGAATGGAATTACTCTGTCAGGTCATTGAAGTTTATCTTTTATGATTTTATCATCACATAATGATATACTTACAACATTTTTATGTGGCAGCATAACAGCAAAATAACCATTCAAGTCAGGAGTCTATGGAGTCTCTAGGATGGTGGAATAATCCTAGTAAGACTGTGCTAAATGACAAACACATAGAAGAGGGAAAGAATGGTAGGAAATACTAAATTTTCAATTGCTGAAGTAGGAGGTGCTACAAAAAACTTTAGCTGGTGTCAATAAATTCAGTGGTGCTGAAGAGTGGTATCATTCTTGACTTAAGAAATTCTTAACCACAAGAGTGCCAACCAAGGAAAGGGAGCACTGGAAAAACTAAAGCTGAAAGCTGCCTATAAGATTAGCTCTCTTCAGGGGCTAATTATTATAGCAACCTAATACTTTCTCTTCTTAATGGTCATAAACCAAATTATTTCATTGGTGCCATCTCAGTCATTATGGGCTTAAAATTGTTGAATCATTGAATCAGTATTCATATGGATAGTCTCAAAGCACTGGCGGCCAATCTCTCCATCAGTGATCTGTGTAACACACCATTTCCCATGTACAATGCATCGTAATAATGACAAATGTAACTGCTGCATAGAAACATCCGCTCTCTTTAGTCTCTGCCTGAAACTTTTGGAAACATTTCCTGGAGGGTATCTGGTATTAATCTTGAATCATATGTTAAACAGGGAACATAGCTACATAGAGAAGACAAAGCACAACTAATATAGAACCAGGAGTGTAAGCAAAATATTGTAAACTGGAAGACTATAAACTCTTCTCCAGACATCTGGACCCAACATGGATTTGAGCCTCAAAGTCTGAGCTCTATAAAGTGGCATCCCCAATGTGTTGGAGAGTACGATGATGGTCCCACACAGGTACACCCTACTGGAAATACAGGATGAAACTATAAATTTTCACGCCACACTTAGAGAAAGAGATGCCTAAATAGAAGCACACACACTGTGCTCATTCGTCTGCTGGATCTTGCCATCTTATATCCTAGTTGTGCTCATTTTCTCTATATGAGCCCAGCAGATATCTGACAGGGAACAGTGATTCTGGAAATATGTGACTACTAAATGATAGTGCAGACTCTGTATGAAATTCACTGTGCAGGTGAAAGAAGTGAATGTTTGCCACCCAGAGAAAACCCAGAGCATTATATTAATTCCTTCAAATGATGGATCTATGCTCTGCTGAATTTTTGAGATCTATCCTTAAACCAGAACATACTGGCCACTGATCAAGATGCCAGCTTCACAGCCACATTCTGATTCTGAGACCCTAAAGGAGTTCAGCACAGAGAAGGATAAATGTAAAGAATATCCATCATAATGGTTAATTTTTCCTCTTTTTCATCTACAATGCTTTGAATCATCACATAAGTCTTTTGTATAATTAAGAAAACATGGCAAGCCTTCTCTCCCCAGTGGTATAGATGCTGACAAGGACAGAACATGCTGACTCTACAAAACATTTTATTCTGAGAAACACACACAAATTAGCCCTCTACTCGCAAATTATCTAAGTGTATTTATTATTTACATCTCTACCATCTATCATCCTAAACATACTTTTTAGAAGCACCAAGCTGTGTTATTCAATTTAGGTGCTTTTTCACTTTATACTTACAGTGAATGGTGATTATACATGCCTTGATCTTTAAATACTTTAAACCCCTTCAAGTAGTTTTCAGATTATCCTAAGATGTTGTTTGACCATAAATATTTAGGAAATTTAACAAATTATATTTAGGACATCTAACAGGATATCTATTTGTTTAGGAAATCTAACAAATTCAGAAGTTTTATGCAAATGAACTTGCTCACAAACATTGCCTGACGTATATAACTGAAGAGAATTCAGCCACATGTTTTTGTCAGGACAGGCACTCTATCACTGCAATTTGGAATTGCTCCCCTGAAATTAATTGAACCATGTTGACATACAGCAGTTGAAGTTATAAGCCCTCAGCCTTCTTTTTATGGCAGTGTCTCTGTACTAACTCTCTATTTTGTGGCTTTTACCCGAACTGCTGACAATTTAACATGTATTCAATTTGATATATCTTTGCTCCTTAAGGCAATGTGAACCTTGCTTTATTTTTTCCTGAGGAGTGGGTTGCACTCACACAGAACCAAAATAATTTATGCTTTATTTAATAGACTAATAGCAGTGCAAATGTACTTCTAGTGGTTTGTGTGTTTTCACCCTTAAATCACTTCTACAACTTCTGAACATGAAGTTCCTGCTCATTTAAAACTAGCAAGAGCTTTAAACCCAATCTTGAGAATTTCTTTCATGAAGAAAGAAAAAGCTGCCTTAACCAGCACTCACTAACCACCCTACTGTGCCCTTTCTGTCCCTGCATCTACCCCTTCCCTTGTGTTCACATAGAGAGATTGGGAAACATCCTAGAAACTAGTTCAGTTAAAAAAAACCAAAACCTTTCCCATCTGGTTCATGACTAGCTGCAGGCAGGGAAAGGCATGCTTAGGTTGGCATTGTTCCTGGAAAGAATGACTGTGCTCTCAGTAGTGTTTCTGAAGAAAATTTAGAGTATAGGCATGGGTGTTTCAGATCTAATAGTGAATGGACTTCTTTGCTTGTCCCAGCCGCTTGAAAAGAGAGTTAGTATTTTGGCCTATACAATAGCTAAAATATCTAACTTAACAGTTATACTAACACAAATGTCAAATTTTAAACCCATTTAATCAAGTAATCGTCACTGAATTAAAATGTCCTCTTTTGAACAACAACAACAAAAACGGACTCAAACTATATTTTTGAAGTCCAGAGTATGTTCTGTTGTTGTTCTGAAAAATTCAAAACCCCTAAAAAAAAAATTCTCACTAGCTCTAAACCTGAGAAAGCAGAAGAAAGCAATTCATGATTGCTCCTATGGATCCTAAGAATATCCTAATGGATATTCTTTTTTTCCTCTGAAAGGGAAGTAAGCTAACTTTGCAAATAAGATACAGTCTGGTTGTTGATATAATTAGGCTGTGTGTTCAGTTCCAGAGATGCACTCTTCATGTCTTTTCAAGCAAAACACTCAAACACAGAACTGCCAAGAGGGTTACCTGCTGCTACAACGAGCACTGCAAAACCTAAGAGTCCACATATGGCATCTGCAATGTCCTAAGGACAGAAGAGATGGGTGGTTTGTAGTGCTGGTCATGCTGAATCTGATGCAGCTAATGGGAAATACAGAAGAGACTAATGTGCTTCCAGCCTGCCCTACTATAAGACAAATTGTTTGTTTCTCTCCTAAGTTTTCTCTCTTTTTCAGCTTTTATGGACATTATTTAATATGTGCAAGGATCTTTGAAATCTTTGTTTGAAAGTACTGTACAAAGAGTTAATACATGTTTCTATAGTTGACAGCTTTTACTTGTACTGTCTGGTATGAAAAGCTTTGCAACTGAAATAGCACACCGATTAAAATTAAATAAAACCATTTTATTTTCTCATAGTGTAAAATGAAGTAAAACCATTTTATTTTCCTTTGGAAATGCATGGCTTGAGCTGAAAAAAACATAAATATTCTCATATCATCCTTAACACAAAAATGAGAGCTTTTTCATCTCTACCCTTAAAAGTCTATAGTAAAGTTAAATATACTTACTACACTATGCCTAGGTCTTAATTGCATTGTCAACAATGGAATTTTAGTAGACAGACAGAGAAATCAACGTGTTGCTGGCATCTTGTTGCCAGCTGCATTGCAGCCATTTAGTGTTACACAGTCTGCAATGCTATGCCAGTATCTCGTTTTCAGTTCTGCAGGGCTTCTTATGCTATCTGGGCTCTCGGAAACGAATATGATAAAAGGATTTATAAAAATACAATAGCATTTAATAATATGGTTTTTTATAAAAATCTGGAAAGTTTTTAAAATATGTTCTGTAAGTACATTCTCTCAGAACTGAGAAAGTTGTAAGACAGCCAGAACACCAGCTTACTGCACTGCATTGATTCTGGAAGGCACCCTTTACATTTTGTGCAAATGCACAAAGGAGAATGACGAAGACAATAAAACACACTATGCTATAAAATATAAAATTTGCTATCCATTACTCACCATATCCATTTAAAATCAAATAAATAACTGTATTTTTAAAAAAAGAACAACAACAAAACCAACCAAACAAACAAAACACAACTCACCCCAAAACACTCTAGATACAAAAGTTCACAGTGTCAAACAAGGTTCCCTAAGCAAATCACCAGTTACTCTCTATGATTGCAACTAGGCAAAGATTAACAATCAAAGAGATAGCATCCGCACATTTCAAGTGAGGCATAGATAAATCTGTTTGTATTTTAAAGATAATGGGCAGTGCAAGAATGAATAAAATATTTTCTCCTTTATGACAGCGTATACACGTCTGGGATCTTTCACTTGAGAGTGATGCTGATAACCCCATCTTAAGAGCTCAATGGTTTTTCTGCTGCCTGCTTTGAATCCTGATTATCCTGGTATCACAGCTTCAGAGGCGATAATAAAACAGCACCACTTCTTTCAAGGATACTTGATTTGAATATTGTCACTAATTGCACAAAATTAAGTTCAAGCAGAAATTAATAACCTCTCAATTTGCAGTCAGAGCAATACTGTCAAAATGCAGAACACACAATGGAAGGCGACAAAATCTGCTGAAAGTGCTGTGGTGATGAGACCGTTTATTTCCTACTAATTTGGTTTTAACAAGGATATTATAGCTGCTATAAAAAGGTAGAGAAGACAATAACTTTTCCCTTTTTAGGGGCTGCAGGACTTGGAACTACACACCTATGAACTCAACAGCCTTAAAAAGAATCCAGGATTATTCAACTGCAAGAGAATTGTTAGAAGACTGGAAATAACATCCTGCACTTTGTCTCTTTATTGTAACCTTCCTTATAGTATCGCCTTGCAGTGAAACCCGAATATTCTAATGGGATTAAACATAAAAGAAAGTCAGGAAAAAAGTTGCTGGATTAGAACTTTAAGTGAAGCCTTCTGTGAGAAACACCACACCACTGTCAGTGACCTTCCTTTCCCCACGTGTGATCCCAGTTGTGCCTAGTCAAGTGTCCAAAGGATCCTCCATCAGTTCACGCTTATTTATCCTTTTGCCCCTAAAATAGGTGTCTTGTTACTAAGAGAACAAGCATTCATGCCATTGATGATTGTGTATTAAGTCACTTTCTGGGAGCTCATACTGTTCTCTAGTATGACAAGTAGAATGTAATGATGTCATTTAAGACCTGAGTACTGTATTGATAAAAAACCCCATCATTCTAAGCAGAAGGCAATAAACTATCTTCTAGCAAATAGGAAAAAAAAGGAAAAAATGCAGGCTATTAGGTGTTTTAGAATGTCATCTCTATCTCCAGCTCCAGCCTTTGTTTGTTTTTTTAAATGCACTCTCTGATAAGTTTGCCTTTAACATAACTAAAAGTTGTTTTAGAATCTCATACTGTATCTTCACAGCAGTCATTAGATACCACAAGAATGCTTTTCATCTCATTTTTACTCTGAACTCCTGAAGTTGTCCCTAGCTCTGAACAATTATATTAATTAGAGAGTATTTATTCACATAGGACCATAAAACCAAGCGCAATCAAAAGAAACTTCTAAAACACTCCAAATTTTTATTATTCTAGATCTCTTTGCCTTCACAGCGCTTTAAAGGTTCATACTCACTCTCATAATTGCTATCATAGAACATTAACAACAGTGTAAACTCCAAGTGTGGGAGATGTATATGAGGTTGAATTCCTGTTCCTATACCCAGATATATACCCCAAATAAAGAAAAATAAAATAAATAAAGAAAAAAAAAAGAGCTTTCCTCACATCCTCCTAGCCCGTGTGTTGTCCTAGTAACAGAACACCAGTTCAACTAATTGCTGCTCTCCTTTGCATATTAATTCACACTTAAGGTGTCAGGCAAGTTGCTGTACACCTGAACTGAAATATTAGGTACTGCATGTGTTTATTCTTATTTTACTGCAGCAACTACTAGATCTAGTGCTGAGACAGTATAAAGAGCGAGAAGATGGTCCTTGACCTTTTGAGTTTGTAACAGAAGTCTAAGAGAAGAGACAAAGAATAGGTAGAGGGCCAGATGACCCTATAATCAGGTACTCAGATCAGCAGTCAGTAGGCTATGACTACTACATACATTTTCTCTGAAAGTTCTACTTTGCAGATTGAGATAATTATTGTCAACATGCAGCTCACTATCAACATTTATAATTTCTTTTGCTTCTGTTTTAAGTCCCAGTGCTTATTTCTTCACAAGAAAAAAAGTCCCTCTTGATCAGACCCATCACAAAAAATGCTCTGCCTTCTATCCCCCTAGTCTACAGTATATAGAAAAAAAAGGAAGATGGGAAGCAAGTTTTACTAAAAGGATATATTGATATATAAAGGTCTTCATAAAGAAAATAGATAAATAAAGATAGGATTATACACTTGACATGGACATAAATGACAGTTTCAACACAACAGTTTTGAAAATCCTGGTTGCAGAATTAATTGTGACAAAATATATTACTCTTGGATGCTCTGGTAATTAGAATGAACCCACCAATCTTTTTAATCTGCCTAAAATTCCACAGACAAAAAGCATTGCCCTTGATTACCATTTACAATGTCACTTCCTTCTTCGAACTGCCTGGCTTATCTTTGCCCACCATATCAAGTACCAACTGACATTTAGTGGTCAGACTTTGGAATACAAACAGCTCTGATCCAGCCTCTGTCACAGGTTTTCTCTCTTATGCAGAATATCTTTATCACAATACTTTCACTCACTGAAATCTTCACTGTTACCTTCTTTCACTACCTTTTTTTCCAATTTTGTGTGTAATTCAACCTGACATCCCCTTTTCCAGCCCTGATTTAGCCCTATTGGACATACTCACACACTCTTCCCCCTCACTTGACCCACTGCTTTCTAAATATTGTTATTTGTTAGGAGTAATTTATGTGCGTTCCCTAATTTATATTTTGATAAATGTAACGCAAGCAGCAATCATCCCTTCCTTTGGAATTATCAGTGGAGTTTTTTCATTGTGTTTGTTGGTCTAGAATAAACAGTTTTGATTCATAAATTATCTAGCAGTATTTGACTTGAACACTGATAAACACATGGTCATCATAAATATCTTTCCCAGCAAAAGGATTTTCATGGCTCCAATGTCACAGATAGATAGTTATGAAAACTGTGTGTTACAGAGAAACTGTTTTCTCATAAGCAAATAACAGCTCTCTAATGGAAAAGGTTTTGCCTGACCAAGGTAAAGATGAATGAATCTGGAGCTCTTAAATACACAGTAACAGATACTTATGCTGGACTTACCTTTTATATCCAAAACTTTGTGTAAATGATGAATTTCATACAAGTAGAGTGTTTAGAACTCAGATTCTAATCTGAACAAAAATTGACTCTACATCAACTTTGGCTCATGTGCCCTAATTTATACCACTGGATGAAAAGAACCAAACTAATACCACTATTAATTTTTATAGGAGAAGAATGCAGAGACAATACCTGCACAAACCCACACATCATATAGTCATCAAACAAAGGCAGACTAGGGCGGTCCTCTCGATAAATTGTGATTTTGTAGCTGCTCACAACCTGAGGGCTGGGCTGCGAATCATCTGTTACAAGAATGATGACTTTGTTCAATCCGAGGCCAAGGGGGTAGGTAGCAGTGCTGCAAGACAAAATATGAAAGAAGTGGAATAAACATTAAAGAAACAAAGATTTATACTGCTTTATCTACGGCTGCTAAACTTTACTTTCTTCTTGAGAATCCTATTTCTAATGTTTTCTCTTCCAAAATACATGTAATTTTAAATAAAAGCAGTGTAAAATAACTTCTTAACAATTTTTATTTATTTCAGAAAGACAAAATACTGAGAGTGAAAACCTAGTGAAAACAGCTTCAGTGGCAGTGGCAAATATTCTGACATGAAATCTACGAAAGAAACCATTAGGGACAATAATTCCTGGCAGGTTCAAGCTTGTGATGAAGTTAGCAGAGAGACAAACATGATCAGAGGTGCCAGCTAGCTGTTGAAATTGTCCACTAGCCAAATGTGATAACTAGACAAACTGCCCAGAGTGACAGACAAGAGCAAAGCTGAGCGGTGCTCTTCTTCTCTTGGAAGAAAAATGAGAAATGCTGAAAGACAGAACCTGTACATGCAAGGCTTTTACTTTTAATATAAAGGACACATTGGTATTCTGTTTTTGTTTTACAAGGAAGAAATCTCTAAGCTTTACACATTTATCCCTGTTATCTTCCAGGGGAGTTAACATTAAGACACCAAAATGTTGAGTGGAAGAATTTTATGGCAATTTCTTTTGAAATTATACATCAAGACTGACTTCTTATTGAAAATACAGGAAACATATTGGACATTAGATCACTAAGAACTGTACAGACTGTCTAGTTATTATCAGACATTCTAGGTCAAAGCATCTACTTCATAGTCAGTAGATGGTATGTTGCATAAGCACTTCATACTGTGAAGCAAAGTTAGCTCTGTGATGGTTAAGAATCCTTCTTATGAAGTAAATCATTGTTCATGCTCTCCCTTTTATTTCCTCACCAATGGCTAGTATGTAAATAGGCCAGTTCTCTTGTTCTGAGGTACCTGACCCAGATAAATAAATTGGGATTGTCCCTGGCACAAGCCGTTGGTGGGGAAAGACAAAAGTGTGCCATGGATCACAGTAGCAATTAAACATCATGGATGATTCTGGGTCAGTGTTCAAACCTAACGTTTAGTGATGACTTTGGTCTCTCCTCTATAGTCTAGCTTTATATTTCTCTAAAAGACCAGATAAGCTGGAACTCTTGTGGATGACAAGATGACCCACTTAGTGCATGAGAGAAAGGTTGTGGTTGTTGTCTTCATAATGCCTTTGGCACGGTTTCCCACAGCATTCTCCTGGAGAAACTGGCTGCTCTTGGCTTGGAAGCCATACACTTCGCTGGGTGAAAAACTGGCTGGATGGCCAGGGCAAGGAGATCCAGTGCACCATCAGTCAGTTTGTAGAAAACATCAAATTGGGTGGGAGTGCTGACTGCTGGAGGGTAGGAAGACTCTGCAAAGAGATCTGCACAGTCTGGATTAATGGGCCAAATGTAAGAGGTTCAAGAAGTTGAAGTGCCATGTCCAGCACTTGGATCATAACAACCCCCTGCAGAGCTACAGGCTCTGGGCAGAGAGGCTGGAAAAAAGACAGCTGGTGGGAAAAGACCTGGGGGTGCTGCTTGACAGTTGGCTGAACTTGAGCCAGCAGTGTGCCCAGGTGGCCACAAAGGCAATGGCATCGTGGCCTGTATTAAGCATAGCGTGGCTGGCAGGACTAGGGTAGAGATTGTCACCTGTATTTGGCACTGGTGAATCCTTGACGCCTTCAGTCCTATGTTCAGTTTTGGTCCCTCACTACAGGAATGACATTGGGGTGCTGGAGCATGTCCAGAGAAGGGCAACAAAGCTGGTGAAGAGTCTGGGGCAGAAGACTTACGAGGAAAGGCTTAGGGGGCTGGGGTTGTTTAGCCTGGGGAGAAGAAAGCTTAGGAGAGACCTTATTGCTCTCTACAGATACCTGACAGGAGGTTGTAGCGAGGTGTGGGTCAGCTTATTCTCCCAAATATCAAGTGATAGGACAAGAGGAAATGGCCTGAAGCTGTTCCAGGGGAGGTTCACGTTGGATATTAGAGAAGAATTTCTTCACTGAAAGGGTTGTCAAGCATTGAAACTGGCAGCCCAGGGAAGTGACTGGGACATAGTTTAGTGGTGGACTTGGCAGTGCTGGGTTAATGATTAGACTTGATTATCTTAAGGGTCTTTTTCAATGTAAATGATTCTATGATTCTACGACAATTCCTTATAATGGGATTCAACTCCTTTGAAAATGGATAATTCTGAACTAGTCAACTTGAACTTATTTCTTCTTTTGACCCCAGTCGTCCTACTCTGACCCACATAAGCAGACCAGTGCCAGCAGGGCAGCAGCTTAGGGCACAGCGCAAAATTAACACCCAGGTACAAAATCCCAAATTCTCTGTTGTCTACTGTGTGCAGTGTAGTGATGGTCTGTTCCCACCCAGCTGTGATGCTGTCAGTGATCGTAAGAGCTGGGTAGGATGCTAGCAACTGTACCCTCCATAAAGCTAGGGTTAATTATGGCTTGAGAGCATATTACCACTGACTGCAGAACACTAGAAATACATACAGGTTTCTCAGTGTTGAACTCCCTCTGACTTTTCTGTGACAAATCTGTCTCTGTTCTGGGTTTTTGGAAACAGAAAACTATTCTGGAATATTCTGACATATTTGCAAAATTAAGTTTTTACACTCATATTTTGTTGCTCATACCTTGGCCCTTTCTTGTCGTCAAGGTGTACTTGGCATTGACAGTTAGAAGGTTCTGCTCCTATCTTCACTGTCACCATGTCAAATGGGGCTTCTGCATAGTATTCTTTGATCTTTGGGTTAAACTGAGGATTCAAGTCCAGCTGTGGACTGGTGAAGATCTGCCTGATATGAGATAGGGTATCTTTATCTGTTCCAAGAAGGCATCAAAGAAAAAACTGTGAAATGTATGAACATTTTTGAGTAACATGCAACTTCTGGCAGATTGATAACATGTACAGTGGCAAGATATTTAATGCCTAGTCACTCTCAGACTGATAATCCTGCTGCAAAATCTTAATGGAGTTTGTAATGGCACTTTAGAGAAATTTTTAGACCTTGGAGGGATTTTAATTATTCAGTACCCAATCACTTCAGTCCTAGTCACAAAACTCAAAGCCTAAGTAAGCCTTTGAAAATGAAAGGATTAAGTCTGGGAGATCTGTCTCCAGCTGGTTAACTGAAACTTAAAGAAGAGGTAGGCCAAAATTCATAACCTACTTACGTACCAGCCTGTGTACAGGGTTTATGTACTAGTGTAATTTCCAATAAAAATCAAAATAAGTTAGACATATTCTTACTCTTCATAAGAACAAGTCACATGGAGATAACTAGACCCATGGGGTCATTTGCAGTACAGCTAGAAGAATGTTTTATTAAAATTCCTAAATCAACAAATTCCAGCTCTTTGCCTCTGTATGAAATATCCACAATCAAATCCTATTTGCTCAAATGTATCCTTTATTTTGTAGTGTTTGCCAAATGACTCATGAGAATAATTATTTGTTGGCAACCCACTTATGACAAATATTTTAATTCAACCTATTGGTTTCAGATTTACAGTATAATTACACATTCAAAACTGCTTTCCACATACATTCACTAATACATGTTTAAAACTGGGTACTTCAGAAAATATTCTAGATAGAAAACTCTTTTACTATAATATCTGAAAAATCTTGTGCTTTAAAACCTGGTTTAAAAGGGTCATAAGGGATGTAAGTAGTTCTATGTGGACCTTTTATAACTTGAAATATCTGCCTTGATAAAGAAAACAAGGCATTTTCAGCATGGATTAAAATACAAAGAAAGATATTCTTTATGGAAGAGGAGAATATAAGCTAGATTTGTAGGGGAATAGAGTCCTATACATTGACACATGGAAGCTGTTAATAAAAACCCCTACAGATGAGTATAAACAGTTCTCCACATAAATTTATGCCTTACTTAGAAATGTTGTTTCACTACTAGCTTAAAAATGAGGAATTTCAAAATAAAATTAATTGAGGTATTTTCAAAATAAAATATCATAAAATCAGAATAATGATGTCAGCCAGGCCAGGAGCATTTCTGGACTTTGACTGACACAGAATAGTTCCTGGAGGCACCATGAGATCAGTAAAAGAGGAGACGGAAGGCTCAATGGGTAGCAAAGCCCTTCCACCACAGAACAGTGGCTTCATGTTCACAAAGTGACCCCTCAGATAACGTGTCAGTGAGGAAGGTGGCAGAAAGTATTGCTCTTACCAAAGAAAAATACATTTTAAATCTTTACAGATCTTTAAATACACTTTAAATATTCCTAAAAGCATACATTTTAGAAAAACTCATCTCTTAAGCAGCTCTCTAATACTCCACTGTTGAACCCCATACAAGTTTAAAGGTTTTGCCATATGGATGCTGAAGTTATTGGAAATCAGGGCAAAAGTCTATTGAAGCATGACAAGGGATCAATGAATGCTGGAATACTCACATTAATATACACACATAGCAACATTTAATTTTGTGCTTGAGACCTATTTAACATAATAGCTCAATTATTGAGAGATGTTTATAAACATTCTTGCTACTTAAAAATCCTTTTTTTTTTTTTTTCCTAACAGCCCGCAGATCCTCTATTCACTGAGAGGTTATGCAGAAAAACCCAATAAATTTGTTCAAGAAATTTCTCTTATTCCCCCTTAGTTGTCTAGAAAGACCTTGACTTACCATAACTGCATTGCGGTTCTTTAGTCTTCCTGGAATAATGAAATGCTGAAAGATAAACAGAAACAACTAATAGTTTTCTGCTCTAAGCCCAATTAATATCCTATCAGAGAAGAAATCATCTTTTAATTACAAAAGATACGTTGTACTTTTATTCTTTACAGCATGAGATCTTTGTTTTTGGCCCATGAATGTTGTTCATAGGCTCAGCACAACAACTTACACAGATAAGGAAGAAATTGCTATTTTATACATAGTAAGCCAAGGCTTTTCAGCTGGAATGCAAAACAATGTAATCTAAATCATACATGTTATCAGAAAGAATACAAATAGGAAAAACATACTTTACATAAAAGACCTTACTCTGATCCCTTACCCTCATGATTCTTCCTGGAATCAGAAGGAACATTCTGCTTAGGACTCCTATTTTCTTGAGAAGATTGCCTGTCAATTCAATAGCAAACATATTTCTACATGAATGGAGGGAACAGTAACCATGAAACATTTTTCAACAGTTTCTATACAGTATCCCAGTGCACATGGTATTTTAATATTCTCCATGGAAAGATGAACCTTTTGGATTCACGTTCCCAGCATTAGCAATATTACCTGAGTGAACACATACCATAATAAATGGAAGCATATCATATCAAAATAGAAAATAAGAAATAAATTCCAAAACATAGTTCCATTGCTGGGGAAAGGAAGATTGGATATATCTAAGAATAAAACAACCCGAACTGTATCTCTTAACTAGTTTGTATGATGAGTTTTTGTATATACTGGAGGTTAGATGTGGTTCAAAAAGAATCAAATATAATGAAGGCCTGTATAAAGGGGAATATCTCTATTTACATTAGAATGAATTCCTAAAATGGAACTCCTATGTCTTTTGCTTTGTTTGCCAATTCAAAACAAATCCAGATTATATACATATATATAAAAATCCTCCATGAAAAGAAGACAAATCATTTACAAAACTTCATCAACATGTTAGTGGTGCCCATATTACAGATTCTGCAGATTTTTTTTCTTTCAAATAAACTTTGGGGAGTAGAATAACAGAAGAAAGGGAGTAGGCTTCTTTCCAATCGGTGTGCTGGACCTCTGGCTGATAACACCTTTTCAGAGGTCCACTAGCATTTCTTGAAGCTTTCATGTGTTTTCCTCCCAGTGTTTTCCATAAAAGTTCTCATAAAGCAGCTTTTTCACAGATATTGCAGTTTGGATTTTGAAAGACATGAAGTCCCTGTCTGTGCCAAGGAAGGGAAGTGGCAATATTGTTCTGTGCAATCATCCATCACTAATGTTTCAACAGGAGCTTCTGAAAGCAATATTGAGGTCAATCATGGTAAAAGGTAAACTATGCAATGGTAAAATAGAGATTTTTGCACTATGTCAATGAGATAAGGAAAGAAGCAGCTGGCAGATTGGTGTGACTGTGTGTGCATGAAAACATAGTTCTGAGCTTGCAGTGTCTAGACACCACCCTAATTTCATGCACATTCTTGACCTACTTCAAAGGAGCCACTTAACAAACTATTAGAAAATTTGTTTTTCAAGTTGTAAGTAATTTTTCATGCCTCTTCCTCCTTCTTAGAGAGGTAACGGCTAATGCCTGTCAAATACATTTTTTCCTCTCCACTGTTTGTTTTTGCTTGCCTGGTCTCAAACTCTGCTAAAAAGGTGAAAATAAGATATCTTAACTCTATAAAATGCCAGACTTTGATTCAGTCAGAGGACACCTCAGAGTGCGGCAGCCACCACCATTGCAAGGCTCCTGCTCTCAAAGGAATAGCACGAGCTGTACACGTCAAATTCGTAGAGATTGCAATTAACATCAGACAACATCAAGAGGCACATAATAACTACACCTAGTTACAGGCACGGTAACAAAAGAAAGATCCTCAGATTACAATGTGGCCAGCAGGACTGGGGCAGTGATGGTCCCTGTGTGCTCAGCACTGGTGAGGCCACACCTCAGGTCCTGTGTTCAGTTCTCGGCCCCTCAGTATCAGAAAGACATTGAGGTGCTAGAGCATGTCCAGAGAAGGGCAGCGCAGCGGGTGAAGGGGCTGGAGCACAAGTCTGATGAGGAACAGCTAAGGGAAGTGGTGTTGTTTAGTCTGGAAAAAAGGCAACTGGGGAGGGGGGCTTTATTGCTCTCTACAACTACAAAAAAGAAGGTTATAGTGAGGTGGGGGTTGTTCTCATCTTCCAGGTAATAAGTGACAAGACTAGAGGAATCTTTCCAACCTAAATGGCTCTATATTTCCATGTTTTATTTCTGCTGAAGCCTGGCTTTTTACTCATCAGCACCAGCAAGTTTTCCTTTGTCCAAGCTCCTTGCAGTCAGTAGACTGAGGTGAGATGCAATCATGAAGCTCTTTGAAACACAGGCAGCAGCTGAGACCCTGGACTCTGCAGAGTCCTTTCCTTCACATACTGTTACTCAAGAAGGGACCTTCATCTGTATGAGTGGCCCCTTATTTACTTACGTATCTTGAAGGAGCTATCAAGTAGAGATGTGTGCTTTGCCAACACATTTTGTAATTAGCTTTAATGAAATTAATGACTGTATGTCAGTATCCCTGGTGACTGCACACTTGTGATTGTACCTCTTGAAAGATCCCAGATGTGCACATCACAGACTATCGACCACGGACCTGTCCTTCAGGAATCTCTTTGATTCAGTAAATGAAAAAGCCAAAGGACTGACAGTAGCAACAGTAATATAGTTCTGATGGTCTAAGCAATCAGAGATGTAAGCAATGAAGAATGTGTAGAAATAGAATCTTTCCTAAGATTAAAATAAAAAAAAGGAAAATAAATCTAGTCTAGACACATTTCTGGTGCCTCTGATGGATTTGTTAGTTGTGGATGTCATAAACTCAAGATTGAGAACATATTTCAGTATCTAGCAGAGTTATGAACTTTATTTCTTTAGATGGTGTTATGTAGGTCTCTCTTCAAAACAAGGTACCATGTAAGGTAATTTTCTGAGACTTTATCACTAACAATTTTGGTTTTGTTTGGTTAACTAGCAGCATGAGCTCTCTGTTTTGTAAAATATTTGCTTGGCTTCTGTCACAATTTCCATTAGGGCATTTGGTTCTCTGAATGAAATACCTTGTGCTAATTTTTAGAAGAGAAACATAAAATTGCAGACTCAAGAGTGGGATTGGTTTCCTGCACTTAATACTGTCTCTCTCCTTCTTCCCTCTTTCTCTCATTCCTCCTATTGCAAGTCAGTCATCTTATCCACACTTCCTCCTTATTGTCACCTTCTGTCCCATAGTCCAAAGCATGTTACATTCTCAAATTGAGTAATTGACATGACCAAGTTAAACTCCAAGAAATTATTTTCAAATCAAATTCAATCTGAGGGCTGCTGCTTCTATTTTGATCTGGAAAAGGGCTTGCATATGGGAAGCTAGAACCACTTTTCCAAATATATCAGCTGATTTCATGAAAACATTTGCAACTTATTTGACCTGCTCATGCTTTTATCTTTTGTAAATATAGAAGAGTTAGCTACAGTCACTAATCTGATTCTTCCATGATACCTACTATCTTACACAGCCAAACATACTTGCCATGATACTTCATAGCACCTCTCTAAAAGACAGCAGCTATGTACATCCTAGTCATATCACACATTGAAACTACATAAAGTTGAAAACCAGTGCACAAACAATGCAGAAAATTGATTTCAGTGCACATGTTAGGTACCACCACTCTATCACTTTCAAAGAACTTTGTAATATCTTATACCAATACATCAGAGGTGATCATTTTCACCTAGGCTGTAACCAGTTTATTATAGTCTGAGAGGAGTTTCTGGAGTTCCTCTTACTTCTCTTGCAGAAGGAATTCAGAGTTCATTAATGCCATTTAAGGTTTCCATATGAGTCATGTAGATGAAATGGGTTAAAAAATGTAGACCAGGAAACATCTTTAAATCCTGTCTTCATCCTATGGATTCATGATCAGTGATCAGAGTGACTGTATAAGACCCCAGTCAGAAGTCAGTATTTTTTCTATGACTATCTTGTCTGGCTGGACAGTCAATTATGCAATCACTGGGTTTTATAAATGGAAATACCAATTCTGCACAGTCAGAGAAATAAGAACTGTGTGCCACAGGATTAGCTCAGTTGGTTAGAGCATGCTGCTAACAACGCCAAGATTGTGAGTTCAATCCCTGAACGGGCCATTCACTTAAGAATTGGACTCGATGATCCTTGTGGGTTGCTTCCAACTCAGAATATTCCATGATATCTTATTAGATGCTAAACAAATGAACAAAACAACCTGACATTAACTGAAGAAATTCAGGAAAAGTGTTCTGATATACAAACTCAGCAAAGCTGGGAATTGCTAAAAAAAAGATCAATCAAAGCTCCGAGAGAATGCATACCTGAATTAGTAAGTACAACTAAGCTTGTTCTTCCTTGCAATTAAATATAATTACATGCATATCTGACACATGCATGACATCACATGCATGTAGCTGTAGGAGTGAAAGGTTATGATTTAGCAATGTCAAAGAACATGGGTTTTTATATAGTGAATGAGCAGAATGGTGTTATTAGCTTAATGATTGCAGAAAAATACAGTGTAAAGAAGCAGATTGGCCTTTGCCCTGGAGAAATATCATGGTACTTCTACATATTTATACACATACAATAATGTTCAACTTGAAGGAAAAAATGAGGCCAAGAGGTTTGCTCAAAGTGAGTGAGTGGCACAGCTTAGATTAGAACAGAAAGCTGCTAAAGGCTGGTATGCTTTGATATGCAAACCTAAATATTCCTGCAAAAGGGCAGGAGCTTACATATGAATGCAAGCAGCTGCATCTTTGAGTTACTTCTCGTGGAGTGGTCAGCAGTAACAGCAATAACTACACAATCATGGAACGGTGTATTTTCAAAACACTAATAAACAGTTACCTAGCACAGTGGTAAAGAATAAGCTCCACTTTATAGTTAAGCAAACAAAGACACAGATAAGTATTGACTTGCTGAAAGCCCCACCCAATTCAGTGAGGAACAAAACTAAAACTTAAGAAATCTTACAAACGCCTTATATAGTCAGGACAGCAATCTCTAAGAAAAATGTGCAAAATACTGTCATACAAACATTCAACTTGAGACTAAGCAAAATGGAGCGCACACATTGTCTAATGTGCCTCTGTTCCCAAGTCCTTGCTGGCAAAATCATAAATATCTGTAGACAGCAAAGTATGGCATACATGTACATATAACATGATTAGCCGAGAGATAATGAAAACAGAAAACACATTTTGACAAATTTTTACTAAAGATGCAGCATACAGTTTTCTCCTTCCCTACATTCATTTTTCACTCCTTCTTTTCTTTTGTTCCCTCCCCCTCTCCTTCCCTCCTTCCTTTCCTTCTACTCTTCTTACGAAAGTTAAAATTTCTTGTCAGAAATTCAGTGGATCTAACCTTGTCATTACAGTATTTTTTCCAGCTCTTCAAAAAGAGTTAAAATCAGATTCTCAGAGTATTATGGTCTTCAAGCTGCCTTTTGTTGGATATAAAATCTAGAGACACTCAAATTATTAGTCCTTTTGAAAAATCTTCACCTGAAATTTTACATTTTCTTTAGTTTTGCTTTTAATTGGTACATAAACTAAGACAGTCTTAACCCTGTCAAATGCTCATAATTTTGATTTTACAGTTGTTCAGAAACAACCTACCTAATTTACTTCATCTTTCTTCAAAAAAAAAAATTCAATGTAGTTTCAATTACATTTTAATTGAGTCCTTCATATTAGAAAGAGAAGAAAAACCTGTCCTGTGTAGAAACCTAGCTACTTTTCTATTGGAAGAATGGCTGACAGTGCTCCATGACGGTGCCATGATGGACCCTCCTCTCAAGAGTTGCAAGTCCATCTGTATCTATTGAAGGATTAAGTTTTATGATATTTACTGGAGATACTGCAATTAATATAATTAGAGAAACTACCCTTGACATGTATAACAACTATCTTACCATTCCAAAAGATTTGTATGTGCCTCTTTAGTCATGAACTGGAATTGTTCAAGTAAACTGGAAAGCAGCCAATGCAGAGTGAGGACTGAACCAAGCCGCCTCATTGGGTCTACCATGTGATAAAGGTCACGCAGTAATGTTTGTATCTTGGGTGCAGCAGAAGGGAAAAGCTGAGAAGAGAGACATGGATTAGAGACCACACAGTATAATATTTGTAGAGTATAAAGACGTGAGAAATGATCAGAAGTAAGTATATATAGCATAGAGATGATTATACATTAATGCTTTTTCCCACATGTGTAGAAAATTACTGTCTTGCCCAGTCTTGCAAATCAGGATTCCTAGTATTGACAAGGAAGTTGAACTTCTTTGCCTCTATATCGACTTCTAGATCTATTAAACTCCATCCCTCATTAGAAAACCTCATCAGTCTCCATCCCTGAAACTCACCCAGGAGGTCTCGTAGAAATCCTGATACTGTGCAGACTTTCTGAACTACAGATTCAGTTGCAGATCTTTTATTTCTCCAATACTCAGTATTTCCCTCAGCAACCGTCAAACCTATTTATAGGCACTGATTTTTATCCCTCTATCTTTTTCTTCAAAAATGAATGTGAAGTGTTGAAAGTTCATCAATATCTACTCTTGAGTCACGATCTCAGTGTTGTACTATCTTAATTTTTTCGTCACACCTGCTTTGTTTCATTACCATCCTATTTTCTTACCAACTCATTTGTCATTTACATAGTTCTCCTCTCCTCTCCTCTCCTCTCCTCTCCTCTCTGTCTATTTTCTGGTCTCTATTACTTCTTTAGCTTCCTTTTCAATGAATCCTGATCTGAAATTCTCTGTCATATTTCTTGATGTCTTTTAAATTAAATTCAAATTATCCTCCAAAATAAAATCAGTGCAACCTCTATCTCTTTGCTTCCTTGCCTGTCCAGTCTAATACAAGTGTCAGAGGCAGCAGAGAATGGTAAGGAAGGAGAAATGTTAAGAGTTTTACATAAAATATATATCCGATGCAATAAAACCCTATTTATTTTACCAGCTCAAATTGTCCAAGACTCTTCAGCTCCTTTATGAAAGTAATCATTGAATTTATCTCTTCTAAAGAGAAACACTGCTCATCTTCTCTGTGGTACATTCCGTCCTGTGAAGGAAAAGGCAGCATGTTCTGGTGAAGACCCATGGAAAACAATGTGCTTTCATTAGACCACAATCCCTTGGTGGTCAAAGGAACGAGTCACAGCAGCTCTAAACTAACTCTAACCTCAGCCAACCAGCTCCTTGGTAACTCTTCCAATTTTTCAGCCTAGAACAAAGTAGGTTATGCATTAGTTTTGTGTATAAAAGCTCAAGTTATGGCCTCCTATGGAACACAGGCTGGGTAATGGTGTCATTCATGTGCATATGTCTGCAGCTTCCTACTTTATTCTGTCATAAATTTAGAACCCATGACCCCGTTTTAGCCACACCTGCCTGAGAGACAGAAGTTGCATGGATAAATCAGTCCCTGTCAGTCTTGCAAGCAGAATTCTCCTCAGAAATGCATCCTTAAAAGAATCCAGACTGAGAGAAATACTGCTAAAAGAGACACCATCTTGTGAGAAATAGTCTTCGCTGGTCATGCAAACTTTATACAGACCCTATAAATGCAAAAAAATTGGATTTTGCATTCAGAATAACACACCAAGTTGTAGGAAACAAAATTTAATTCTGATGCTCATGAACCTACTTGCCTGAATTGACTAGTTCTCGGTAGACTTGAGAAAACAGAAAAATCTGTATGTTAACAAAAGACCAAAAATTCCTCTGTTTAAATTTTAAATATACGTTTAATAGACAGTATTTTGGGGAATGACATAATTTGAGAGTCAAATTTTAAGAAAATTCCATTGTTCAATATAATTACAGTTTTATTCCCAATAATAAAATAATAGTTTTTAATTAAATAGACCCTTCATTCTCTAAGTTCTGTAAGGCATCAACAATTTTAGAGAGGCATACAATTTAAAATTAAATATTTTCAAATGGTCAATAATAAGAAAAAGTTGGAATAAACTACCTTGTTCATAATTGATCCATACATTTTTTGCAAAGCTTCAATGAAACTGGATGTTGAGGATAAATTAGATAAGAGAATTTTAAAAGTATCTTCAAAAATAAGTTCTTTGAAAGTTTGGTCCTGAATAGTTGATTCATTGAGATCCTGAAAATCAAAGTTTTCATGCACCTGTTGGAAAAAAAATATATAAGAATTTATACTTTGAATAATAATTCCAGTATTCTCATAGCAATATATACTACATTGAAACTATTTATTTAAAACTGTTATAATAACACAAACTGAGAGGATTATAAAACAACGCGCGCCGCGTTCGCTGACTCAGCTTCATACTACAATGTTTGCTGCCCTCCCGTGGACAGAGTGTAGTATTGCAGCCCCGTGGGAGATTTTCTCCTATGCTTGATTTGAATGTTGATTAAAGAAATAAGATTATATGTTAACATAACTCTTGAAAAACTCAGGTATTTAGCGTTACTACAGGTGAAGTGATAAGTTAAAACATATAAATACAATCAATAAATCAATGTTTATAAAATATGAGCAAATCATTATTTTAGCATAAACATAACATTAAGATACATAGGGTGTGTGCATGCTACAGTTTCCAAGGGATACCATTCAAAGTCAAATGTCACAGTAATTATCAATTGCTATTGTTTAGAGCAATTTTCACAAGAAACTATTAAACACTACTGATTTACTGTACATTTATGGATTGTGAATAATGGTTGAAACTTCTATACAGGCAGGTAAACATTATGTTTTATATTTAGTTTTTAAAGCNTTATACAGCCTGGTATGCAATTATTGAATTTTTATGACACGCTACATTTCTTATACTAGCTAAACAAGTGTTTTCAGACTATTTACGGATGTTATCTTCCTGGATTTTTTAAATTGTGAAAAATTCCTTTCCTGTGTCCATTTTTGCCATGTGTTTAAAGGATTTCTTTTTTCTGAAGGATGGAGAGATTGGCTGCACTGTTGTTGCTAGAAACTTGCACATATTTTCAGTGAGGATATATTACAATTTTTTTTAAAATATTTGTGTATCACAAATATGGACAAACATTTTGTACACCTAGGTATATACATATTCATGTGTGCATACGGGGTAATGAGAAGTGGCTGGAAAGCACTACAATATTTGTTTCGGGACAGGCTGTTCTGAGGCAGCAGTGGTACAAAAACTGGCACAGGTCACATTTTCCTGGTTTTGAGGGCCTTGAGGATCATCCAGAAAGAAGACAGCACAGTGGAGATCAAAGAAGGTCATAAACTGGAGGAGTACAATACAGTTTATGGAGAATTTTTAATTTGTATTAAAAGTCAGTTGTGGTATTTTAACTCACTTCCTTCACCTGTCACATTTAAAACCTACCTCTACTGTCAAGCAAGGCTTTCTATGGGTTTTGTTTTACTGATATTCAGTTGGGGCGATAGATAGTCCCTTAATGCTAAACTGAAATATTCACACACTTCGATGGTGTGGTGAACTTCATCACAGGAACTCCAACTCTTTAAAACTGGTTTCTGCCATAGCACTCTCCACATTTAGGCAAAATTAATATTAAAGCATTTGTACATTTCTCAGCGATTTGAAGGTCCCTATCAAAGAGGGTTTCCTGCTGTGCTCTTCTTGGTGTGGTTTTTTTCAGTCATGCAATAATTTGTGTAATTTTCTCACCTCAAGAACTACTGGATGTATGGACATGCCAAATCCAATGTCAAAGGTTAGCATTTGAAAACATTGGCTGCATCTGAAATATAAGAGGAATCAAATTCAGTGAGGTTAGGTACTGTTGTGAAATATAGATTCACAGAGTCATTTAGGTTGGCAAAGATGTTTAAGATCATTGAGTCTAATTATAAACCTAACACTGACAAGTCCACCACTGAACCATGTCCCTATATATGGTAAAATGCCAGACACACACAGGTCCAGAGAACACACACAAGAACATGCACACAGAGGTCAAGAGACGGTATGTGATGCAGACTAAATAAAATTCCTAAGAGCCAGCAGCATTAAACATAGATGGACGCAGATTGTGAGCTGATGAAAACAGTGCTATATAAAAGTGTACTATTATAGGGTTGACATTTAAACAAGTGAGGGAGGTGAATTATGATGAATGAGGAAATGTCTTCTGAAGAGAATGATGTCCTCCAAAAGCTTTAAAACATTTGGAGGGCAATAGATGATGAAACTCTTCAGGCTCATTGAAGCCAAAGAGCACGGCTGCAGCTATGGGGATGTTTGAAGACATGGGACAGGAGCTCTGTGGTGGTTTAAATTTTAGGCTTTGGTGAGGTTTGTTGTTCTCTAGGCCTTCCTTAACAACTGGGGTCAAAAACTAAGGAAGTATTCCATCCTATTCCCTCACGTAATCAGGTGTATAAAAGATAGGTAACGGGGAGGAGGCTCTCTCTCTTGGGCTTCAGCTTTCCTCCGGGTCACAGCCTGTGACAGAAGATCCCAGTGTTTAGGCCTCGCTTA
>VWZG01012839.1:10784-23913 GCA_013396735.1 Grallaria varia | reverse complement strand
GATGACCTACTAATTGACATCCTGTTGGAAGCCATTAAGTATGAAATTGTGTAGATACTTGGTTTTGTCTGCTCTTGTTTGACAGAGAATTGTCCCAACTACCCTGATGTGCATATGGGACTTGGGTTCACACATGAATATATTTTAAATAATATTACTCCCATTAGTATACTTCAGAGTTACCGGTTTTCCTGTTTGTTACCTCAATACTGTTGTAAATTGACATAGTTTCTCACAATATGAAAGTTAGTTTTTGTACTGTGAAATTATACCTCTGAGAAGAACCCCTTTAGATAGTTTTTCTTAAAAACTCTTTGTCAATACAGCAAAAATAGTTTTATTTCTGATTTTTTAAACTTTTTATTAGACTTGATGTTTTTGCTGATTTAAAATCCATTGCTTTACAGTTTAAAAATATCTGTTATATTCTGTATTCATCAGGATATTTAATTTATGAATTAAGAATGAAAGACTGCTACAGCAAGCTCTTCTTTAGGTTTTATTATTATGCTATCAATTCACTGCATAATTCTGGTTCTTCATTTTACTTTTAGCCAAATACCGCCAGAGAAGGGATGGATTGTGGAAGGGTTTCCAATGACAATAAATCAGGCAAAGCTATTTGACAAAGCCTATACAGGGATTGATCCAGGAGCAAAAGATGTCATTTCTGGAAAGCTCTCACTTGCTATAGATCCCAGAGCCCCTGAAAAGCCTCCTGTTACCTCATCTGCATTTGATGTTTCTATATTATTGGATATTTCAGACCATGTGGTACTGGAACGTTCAGCTAACCTGAAGCGTAAGTTTCCAACTACTATTAAAAAAATAGAATGACAAGCAGATATCTGGAAGGAGTAGTTATTAATGCTAAATAGCAGTACAGCATCACTTTTATTTATTGTGCCTTGAATACTTCCAGATTATTTCAAATACTTCTGTTTGTTTCAAAGGCAGATCAGAAGTGTGCAAGTGCATGTGTATGTGCTTTTTTGAATTTGTATTGAACTCTCACAGAAGCTGAGATAGCACAGTGGCTGGTGTTAGGTAACACATAAAAAGGCATCTGGAGAAAAACATTACAACAGATGTAGAAGTATCCCTCAATATAGATAAATGTATGTAAATAGTATTTTTCTTCAGGAGACACATTTGGAAAGGAAAGGATGAAGGAAATTACAAACAAGGGTGTGCCAATATTCATTCCCTGAGAGTGCCAAAATTAATTCCCTATGGATTGCTGCCTTTGTCTTGTCTTCAGTTAGTCAGTGAATGTTTAGAAATTGTCATTTTTGGTTAACCAAGGCAAAAGCATCAAAGGCTTCTTGACGGCTGTTTCACTTTCAGATTACACATTTTAAATTGCCCTAACACACCTTAGCAAAACATAAGGTTTTTTAATGAATATGTCCTGCATTATTCAAAATTATAAGGAGATTATTCTTCGTTGTTTTCACTGCAGCAAGTAGATAGCATACAGCTTAAATTAAAGGACACTTTGCGTTTAGCTTTTATGTAGATGTAGGAGTGATGATGAGACAAAATCTTCAGAGCTTTCATTACCCAGGTGGTGAAGATAAAAGTATAGGCACTTGAAATTCTTGATAATTTTAAGACCTTGTCTTACCAAAACACTTGGAACATGTGATAATATGTTATATAATCTCAGAAATGCAACTAGAATTTATTTCATATAATGTAATGTGGTGATAGGAGTTAAAGAACCCAAACAATTAGAATTTTTAAAAATGGTTTATTTCCTATGAATTATAGGTTTCTTAAAATGTAGAGAAGACTCAGAGTCTTGTCTTTTGATGCAGTAGAATATCTGTTCATTGTGAAAAGAAGTAGCTACTTCAAGGAAGATTCAGATGAGACTGGGAAAATACCTTTTGACTGGTAGAGTAGATAAGGCTGAAATAATCTGCCCAGAGGAATGCTGCATCTCTTTAACTGGAGATTGGTATGACTGCAAAGCATCCAGTAGGAAGAGGCAAGACAGTGCCTTCAGGTCCTTTGCAGCTTAGTTTTATATTTTCATGATGTTCTCTGACTTTTCCTTTCATTTAGGAAGTTTGGTATCCAATTTTTAAATGGAAAAATGTAAGATCAAGGAACACTGAATATTTTCGTATAATAATCTTACTTTGGGCAAATAACCTGAATAATTGCCTTTTTCAATATATGCTCATATGTGCTGTTTTCCACACTTCAGATAAATCAAAGGCATCTCAAACTGAGCAGGAGAAGAGAAATGAAAATTCAGATGCTGAAATCCTAGAAGAGAAGGTTGGCTTGGACAAGGACCAGGTCCTACATAGGTAGGTCATATGAAGTACAAAAAAGTTGCTTCAGGCATATTTAGGCATGTAACTAATCTGAATCTTCTATGTGATCCATCACAGTACTGATGTGCTTAGTGTTAGAAATTTACGTAAGCATTTCTCAAATGTGGAGCCTAAAGCATATTTTCATTTTTTGCACAATGTAAATAATCCTAGAAAATTTGAATTCTTGTGTTGTGATTCTCCAGGGTATTCTTCCCAGTAGAATTTAGTTTTCAGATATATATTGCATGACTGTGCTGGTTTAAAGGTAAACTGGTAGGTGAGATGAACCCAACTCGAAAGAGATTATAAATTAGAGTTACAGTTTAATAAATACAATGATACATGGGAAAACAATTTTAACCCACAAAACGCAGATGTATAACCCAGCCCCCTGGGGCACAGACAGAATGGTGCTCATTAGCCCCTGTGCTGAGCACCATGTGGTCCCCCTGAGTCCAAAGCAAAAGGAAAACCTGTTGATAAAGACGATGGTCGCAGTCTGGTTGAGAGGGGCAGTCGCAGTCCTGTTGGGGTTCTGTCCTCCTCTGGATCCAATGAGTGGTGCCAGCAGTCCCCAAACCCCAAGATTACATATGCTCAGGTTCAGAGGGGAATGCCAGTGCCTCCCCCAGGGCCAGGAGTTTCACAATGGATGATTTACTCTGTGAGTCACAGGATATTTTGGAATCCTTGATGGCCCATTAGCAGACATGACCCCTCAGGCTGAGTGTGAGGGTGCTAATGACTCCCTGGCAGGGAGTTATCACACCTGAATCATTGGTGTGAAAACAGGAAACTTTCCTGTCTCAAAGAGCTCTCAAACACCCAGTTTGTAGCCTGAGATGTCAGGTGTGCCCTGGGCAGCTGCTCCCAACCATCCATTATTAACAAGTTCATAAGAAATGACAGAGAGAGTATAGAATACATAGTTCTGGTTACAACCACACAGTGATAAACTGGTCCTGGCCACTATAACTGGGACAGTGACCTATGTGTATACATATTTGTATGTGTATGTATCTATGCGTACACATATATCTGAGGTATGTCACATATGATGTAACTGCCCTTGAGTGAAATGCACTTGATTTGAGTTACAGATTTTCTAAGATGCTATTTTGCATTTCTGCATTTATATAAAGCACTTGCTTTTCTAATTTTAATTAAATCACTAGATAATTACACAAAGGGCAAAATCAAGACCAAGTCTTATTTATAAATATTCTATAAAATTGACTATTTCAGACTAGTATTTATTATTATTGGTTTAGTTGTGATATAGGAAAGTAGGTTTAGCTTGTGACAAGAAGCAGGAAATACGTAAGACTAGTTAACAGAAGGATTTTGAAAATTTTCCTCTGTTTAAAATGAAGGGTTTGTTGTGAATGGAGCTGTTTTAGTATGAAGCTAGACAGTCTGCTTTTTCTTTTGTTTACTAGTTTTAGAAAATTTTTGATTTTCCATGATTTAGATTTTAATTTCACACATTAATATGATTTTTGTAGAATTTCCGGCTTTCTAGACACGTGGCCAAAATTAGAGAAATGGTTTTCAGTCTGTCAAAATACTCTAGTGAGTGTAAATGCAGAGACAGAAGAAAGTCATGTGTGTGAAAGAGTGAAGGAAATTATAATAGAAGAAATTGCGAAAAAGCAGAATATAAGTAAGTTTTCATGTTCTTACTTTCTAGAAATAAAATACTTTCTTCTTTATAATTAATAATTACTGTATAGAACTAAATAGCAAACTGCATTTTTGCTGCCCCTGGAATGTGTCAGTTAGTGATAATTGCACCAGAACACTGAACTTTTCTGTTATGTTTTTACCTTTTCAAACCATATGGACCAGTTTCACATAAAATGTAAATTAAAGCATTAAAATCTGTTCTTTCATCCTGGTTTAAAAATTACAGCTAGCATCTTCATTGTAGGAGACAGCATAATGGTATAAGAAAGTCCAACTGGCAATTATCAACATACATTTATTTAGCAGCAGCATTAAAATATGGGTAACTAGAAGTGGTTTTGATATGTATTTTGGTACATCTTTGTTCCATTTCTCCTCTTAATCAAGCAGAAGGAAAGACTAATATAAAATAATTTAAAAAAAAACCAAAAAATATGAAGTATCCAGGGGAACAAATGCATCAAGTAGACAAGTATTAGTAGACCTGTGAATAACCAGAGGTATTTTTCATAAGTATTGTGAGAAAGTCTTATGTCTTCTATCACCAAAAGAAAAAAAAAATTAACTTGAAAAGTACTCTTTACAGCAAAAGTTTATCCTACTACTCCTGCACAAGGTTTCTAGTTCATGAAAAATTCTTGGAAGTACCATAGCTGAGAGAAAATTGGATGGAGTCTTTTCAAAAACTGCCTAGGTGAAATTGATTTTTTTTTATGTGCTTGGTATAATTAATAGCCCTGCTGAAGTTGGTGGCAAAATTCCTATTGATGCAGATGATGCAGAGATTTTCCAGTTAGAATCCAGCTATCTTACAGAAGTTCTGTAAAGGGCTATTTACTCCCAATGTGTGGTCAATTAATAATGTTTGATTTCATATTTATGTTGATAGCTTCCAAGCAGTCCTTCACTATTAGTTCGTAAAAGGAGAACAGGCAATCGAGTTGTTCAAGCATGACTTACATTTAGCGAATCTATTCTGACTACTCCTGATCACTTTCTTAGAGTTGGCCTCCATATGGCCTCCATCACCTTTGGAGATGTTATTTCCCTGTGTCCTCCTTCTTGCCCTTTTTGAAGACCAAGGTGACATTTGCTTTCTCCCAGTGTTCAGTCACCTCTCCTATTTCCATGAGCTTTCAAAGATGGTTTTGAGTGGCCTGGCTGTGGCTTCTGCCAGTTCGCACAGAACTTGTAGGTGCATCCCACCAGGACCCCGTGGGCTCGTGGATATTAAGTTTTTTTTAGATGTTCTCTGACCCAATCCTCTTTGAGCATTGCTGATTTTATTAGTGTATTTTCTGGTGAACAACACCTAAGTAACGAAATAATGAATCTGTTCCATTATNGTATTCTATGTATGTTCTACCTAAACTTTTTGCATCATTGCATGTTGTTTTCTTCAATACTTTTCCAATGAAAGTTATACCAATACTGTGTGATAAATATCTAAACATACAAGTAACTGTTACTACTAAAATGCATAAAATAATCAAAATTTTAAAGTATTTTNTTTACTCCCAATGTGTGGTCAATTAATAATGTTTGATTTCATATTTATGTTGATAGCTTCCAAGCAGTCCTTCACTATTAGTTCGTAAAAGGAGAACAGGCAATCGAGTTGTTCAAGCATGACTTACATTTAGCGAATCTATTCTGACTACTCCTGATCACTTTCTTAGAGTTGGCCTCCATATGGCCTCCATCACCTTTGGAGATGTTATTTCCCTGTGTCCTCCTTCTTGCCCTTTTTGAAGACCAAGGTGACATTTGCTTTCTCCCAGTGTTCAGTCACCTCTCCTATTTCCATGAGCTTTCAAAGATGGTTTTGAGTGGCCTGGCTGTGGCTTCTGCCAGTTCGCACAGAACTTGTAGGTGCATCCCACCAGGACCCCGTGGGCTCGTGGATATTAAGTTTTTTTTAGATGTTCTCTGACCCAATCCTCTTTGAGCATTGCTGATTTTATTAGTGTATTTTCTGGTGAACAACACCTAAGTAACGAAATAATGAATCTGTTCCATTATTTTGAACTTGCCAGATAGGCACAGACATCTTTGTTTATTGATACTTAAAATACATTGGAAGGTACTAATTGTACATTCATGTCAAGGGTCTGATCAAGAAATAGCACCAGCAGAAGAAAAGGTTTCACCAGTTACAGATCAAGTTGATCAACTTTCTCCCTCTCCTGAGATACCACCACCGATAGAACCAGGATCAGATGAATGGATTTATGTAGATGAACCACTTCCGCAGGTACATTAATTCATGATTAAAAGTCTTAAATATGAAATTATATATTTTTCTTAGTATTCTATGTATGTTCTACCTAAACTTTTTGCATCATTGCATGTTGTTTTCTTCAATACTTTTCCAATGAAAGTTATACCAATACTGTGTGATAAATATCTAAACATACAAGTAACTGTTACTACTAAAATGCATAAAATAATCAAAATTTTAAAGTATTTTTACTTTTTTTTCTAAATTCTTTACAATTATGATGAAGAACACAGATGCCAAAATAATAATCCTTTTTGCTGTTACGATATACCAATACAGACTAACTAGATCAGTTTTCTGTCTCTGACAAGGGTCAGTTGTGGATTGCATACAGAGAGTAAGAATAGTGCATACATGAGTGTGTGCATTAACCTTTCTCCTAGGATACTTTTTTCCTTGCATGTTTTCCCCAAGGACATATTCCTAGATTCCAGTGACCTGAAATTCAGGTGTTTCCTGAAATGGCTTTATATCCGCATCTTATGTTTAGTGGCTCTCAGCAGGCTTTTCTTCCATGATTATGTGTTCTAGTTGCTTTTTTGAGACAATTTATTTTTGTTCTCCATGACATAGGCTGCATGATCATGTTAATTCTGAAAAAATGTTTCTCTCCTTTTCATTAAGCCATGTTCTTTGTTTGGATTTGATGACCCTAATTCATGTATTGTGAGATACAATGAATACTAATTCTATAATCACTCTCTGAAGGTATTTAAGATGTGACAGGTATCTCTTATATTGTTCATTTTGCTCAGCGTTGCTTTTCTTCTCCAATCCAGTTATAATCAGTTCTAGTTCTCCTGTAGATTTCTGGAGATGTGAAGATGGGACTGCATGCAGTTTTTCAAATGTAGATTTCAAAGGTGGACAGTGAAGCTTGGAATTTTGTTCTGTAATTTCTTTCCTCATGTTTACCAGTTTTTACTTCGTGACTGCATGTGCTGGGTTTCTTCTGACCATGGGCTTTATTTACATTTTTTGAAAGTCAGTCAGTGAAATGTGACTTTAGGAATGCTGGACAGTCAGCTAGATTTTTACAAGCTCAAACAGGAATGACCTAGTTTTTATACTTCAGTGGCTCTTATCATCACTTACAATATAAGCATATTTATTCATTTATGAGCATATCCAAAACCATAGGTACTGGAGTAGTCTTCTGGAACTTCCCATTCTTTTTGAAACCTGCCACTTTTTTCAAAGAAATGCACGAGATAAAACTGTATGTTGGTACAATCTCTACAATCAGCTGTAAATCAAAAGCAATACATAGTGAAAAAAAAAATCAGTAATAGGATTTCATGGAATAATTTTTTCGTGTCTTTACTAATGCTATAGATAAATGAATTACCAAGAAATATACCGTTTAATTTTGATGTTTTTTTAAAAATTCACAGGAGATAACCGATTTTTTAGTACCTCGCTGGGAAATGATAGAAAATACATATATAAATACTATCAAAACTGTACTTAGATGCTTAAGGAGTGAACAGTACACAATGATTCATTACCTAGCAGATATTAGGTGAGTAGAATAGTAGTTTATTACCTGAATAGTATATTTTATTTTTCATACGGCATTCTATATGCCTTGTCACACCAAAATTATTTTAACCATAATTTACAGAAAAAATTTCCAAGATTATTTGATGCGTCCAGATCTTAAGCAGGAGTTTGTATCTCAGTGGCAAACAGATTTTAATGCTATTTCTGATGACCTGCGAGATGATGAGGAAACAAAAGCTGAACTACATCAAAGAGTCACTGTAAGTAAATGGCAGAAGTTGCAATATATCCTAGACTATTATCCATTGTATACAAAGTTGATACAATATGAATTATATTATTTTTTTCTTTTTTCTTCTTTACCACTCCTCTTAAACTATTTCATTTTCTGTTGTGCTTCATTTTTTAGGTTACACTGTGGTATTCTGCTACAGTGCTTTCTTTTTCTTGACTTTTTATGGTTTTCAGAGATTTCGTAAGTTTGGACCTTTCTATCAGAGTGTACCAAATCTTAGGCTGTATTTTAGTTTTTTCATAAGATATATATGGTAATATTTGTTTTTAAAACTGGTTCAAACAAAGTAGAGAGAATTTCTTGGAAATGTTTTGGTTCCGGTAGATCTTCGCTAGGTCATACACGTCCTGAGTGTTCTTCTTCACAAAAATCCTAAAGGTCCTAACAAGTTCAGGGCCAGATTTAACAGAAGCCAAAAGTAGAGCTATGTTTGAATTTATCAGATTCCCACTTCAGAACAGGCATGATT
This sequence comes from Grallaria varia, assembly GCA_013396735.1. Classification (NCBI taxonomy): domain Eukaryota; kingdom Metazoa; phylum Chordata; class Aves; order Passeriformes; family Formicariidae; genus Grallaria; species Grallaria varia. Next base: position 15,349 of record VWZG01012839.1, on the reverse strand, counting down.
TTTAGTTGAGTCACATCAGGAAATGCTCCCAAAAAAATGGAGAAAGAATGCTGACTACAGTGTTAGTCAAAGGGGGCATTCATTGAACCATGGACTAACTCACTGAGATGGTAAAAATACTGGACCTTCTTTTCCATAGAATTATTTCAATAGAATGAATTAGAGGACTTAAAAATCATCATCCATATTCCTGATTTCTACTAAATGGAATTATAAAAAGACTAGAATCACTCTGTCCTATATTTTAAAAAGGTAAAATTAAAATATTTGGACTTTTACTCATAACAGAAATCCACACTTGGCATTATCCAATTCAAATTCAGTTAAAAGGAGGTGGTACTCACATATGATGCAGTGAGACTCAGATACTGTGATAAGGCTAAGCAGTTTGGAATGCATATATGATTTTCAGAATTTCTTTTTTTTTTTTTTTAATGACCCATTCTGTTCCTTGTGGACCCCAGACTGTGGGTGAATGTGAAGATGATACCTCCACCAAGCTTTTAGGCCGTGCCCATTTTACCTCCCTGAATGTAAGAATGCTGTCAGCCATCCTCCCCTGGTGCCAGAAATAAAAGAGGAGATGAAAACAGTGATAATCTTTGTACTATTTTTCCTCAAACTTCCAGACTGCTCAGCTCTATCATCTCAGCTGTCTCAGCTGGACCCTTTCTAAAACACTCTGCACTGGAAAGTTCTGGCTGTAAAACCTGAAAATATAATTTCTCTGATACCAACTGGAAAATGTTAAAAACCACCCAATTTTGTGATGTATGAGAACTTCCCTAAAGGCCTAAATTCCAAAGGACAGCCAAGACTTTGTTTGGCATGCTGTTGTGGTTAAACCCCAGCCAGGATCTAAGCCCCCCCACAGCCTCTTGCTCCCTCCCTCACCAGTGGGACTGGGGAGAGAATCATCAAAGCTGGAAAACTTGTGGGCTGAGATTAAAAACAGTTTAGCAGGTAACTTGAAGGCTTGTGCAAACAAGGAAAGCAAAATGAGGATTCATTGACTGCTCCAGTCCATGGGGAGGCAGGTGTTTGGGCGTTCCCAGGAAAGCCAGGTTCCATCAGGCACAATTGTAACATGGCAAGAAAAATGCCATCACTCCAAACATCCCTCCTTTTTCCTTCTTCCCCTTTGGCGTTATGTATTGAGCATAGTGGCATTATAGTAGTGAATGTCCCTTTGGTCATGTGAGGTCAGCTGTCACTGCTGTGTCACTGCCAACTTCCTGGTGTCTCAGGAAGGTACTGGAAAATGCTGGACATCAGTTTGTACAAAACATCAGAGGGGTATTTTTTTAAGTAGAAAGTTTTTTATAGTGAAGGGGCTGCAGAGGTGGCTTCTGTGAGAAGGCATAGCAGCTGTGAGAGGAGTGAGAACATGTGAGAAACAGCTCTGCAGTCAACAAGGTCAGTGAAGAAGGAGGAAGAGGAGGTGTTCCAAGCACCAGAGGAGAGATTCCCCTGCAGCCTGGGGAGAAGACATGGTAATGCAGATTGTTGTGCTGGAGCCAATGGAGGACAACAGGGAAGCATGTACCCACCCTGCAGTCCGTCCATGCTGTATTGGGCAGACATGCAGCCTATGAAGAGCCCACACTAGAGCAGGCTCCTGGCAGGAACTGCAGCCTATAGAGAGGAGCCCAGGCAGGAGCAGATGTTCTGGCATGACCTGTGGCTCATGGAGTCTGCCTGCTGGAGCAGTACAATCCTGAAGGGCTGCATGCTCAGAAAGGACCCATACTGGAGCACTGTTGAATTACTGAAACCTGTAGGAATGACCCACACCCGAGAAAACAATGCAAGACAGTATCCCATAGGAGGAACCTCACTCTGGAGCAGGGAAAGAATTCGAGGGGGAAGGAGTGGCAGATGCAATGTATAATGAACTCAGGCAACCACCCATTCCTCATTTTTCCTGTGCCAGGCAGGAGGTAGGAGGTAGAAGTGTCAGGAGTGAAGTTGAGCCTGGGAAGAAGAATGGTTTGACAAAAGTTGTGTTTAGTTTTGCTTTATCTCTCATTATTCTGCTCTGTTACTAATTGGCATTAAATTAAATTGATTTTCTCAAATCAAGTCTGTTTTGCACGTGATTGTAAGATGGGAGTGATCTCCCCATCGTCATCTTGACATATGTACTCTTCTGTCATATTTTCTCCCCGTTCCCTGTGAGGAGGACTGATAGAGCAGTTTGGTGGACAGCTGGCTGGCAGCCAAGATCAACCCACCACTGCCAACAGATAAGTTGTATGCTTTTTTTTTTTTTTTATTCAGCGACATATCCTTAGGCGTATATTCTGCAATGTGGACAACCATGAAAATCTGATTGCCTCCACCTTGAGTGCCTTCTAGCCATCACTGATGTGTTTGAACTTCCTATTTGTCAGCTTACCTGTGGCTTTTGTCCAATAGAGGGCGAGTGGATTTTTCTTAAGAATTTGGATAGGCAGAGAGAAAGAGGATCTGACATAATAAGGCTGAGACCAAGACCTGGTGAATATGGGATCACCTCAACTGAAGCCTAAGCTCCTGAGGGCAGGGCTAGTAGTTTGGAACACCTTTTTTATCCCAGAACGGGTCAGATGAGGCAGAACTGCTGAGAACTCAAGAGACAGGTCATCTTGTCCTAGCATAGTACTGCATTTAACAGCACTCTTCTCTTCCCATTGCCTCCATACTATTTCTGTGCAGAGATGGCAGTAGGGAGCAAAGGGTTTGCATGCATATTGTATGCTTAGCAGGCCTTCAGTGCTCTCAATGAGCCATGTAGTACTGCTATCATAGACATTAGCTGAAGAGCCCTTAATTAAAAGAATGTTAGAGAAAGATGGCATGGAGGCTATCTAAATTGGAAAACACTTGAAATCTGATATAATTTTCTCTGAATTTTTCATATTGCACATCCCCTTTGAGTATTAGTTAACAAACCATTCAAATGGAAAGTTGTGGATGCAGTTGGGAGCGTAGCTATTCGTAGTTTCTAGTCTAGCTTAGATAGATCATCTCTGCCTGAAGAGAGTAAGGCAGCCTGCATAATGAAATCATGTCTTTGTATTCTTCTCTCTGGCACATTTGTAAAGCCACTTTCTGTCAGCTCTTTGAAAGCATGTGATTTACCAGGTTTTGATATTTATAGCAATAAAGAAGAAGGGCCAAATGAAAAGATGTCCTATACACAGGAGAAAAAAACTAAACAAGCAAACAAAAAACCAAATGGTATTTAAGTTTTCTTTCATAGTTATTTATCATGTTTGATTTTGTGTTTTAGGACCTAAGAGATCTTCTCTGGCATATCTGTGATAGCAGAAGGGAAGAAGCAGCACAGGAACTTAGTGATATCATGAATACAGGCTGGTTACCAGATCATAGGGGGATTGCAATGAACCACTTCTTTTCACTTATGCAGGTATGGACCGCTACAAAGTCTGCAACAGAAAGGGACAATGAATTAGATTTGAGGAACAGTAAGCCTAAGAGAAATTTCATATGGTTGGCTCCAAATGTAAGGGATTGAGAATTATTTAAGCAAATCTTCATGTCTCTTCTGAGTTTATCTAGAAACTTGCGAGACAAAAAGTAGGTGACTTTCCATACATTTGACTTTGACAGGCAGAAAACATTAAGAAAAGGACAATTGTTGTTGTCCAAACCCCAAAACTTTAACTCTTTATTGTATAGTGCAATTTTATCACTTCAGTGAATCATCTAAGTTTTGTAACAGACGTTACAGCTGTTTATCCTTCTGTAATCATATTGACATCTATTAATTTGTGAATTACATAATTCACTGCTGTTGTAGACGTACTTGATGTTACAATATTTCCAATATCTCAAAGTTATATCAGCTGTAACTTTACCAATGTGGCTTGAAAAAAACCCAAAAAGCAAGGTATGTTTTTGAGATTGAGATGTCATTTGTTGCTCTTGCGAAAACCTGTTCAAATATGACCCAGCTTTCAGGCATCTAACTTCAAAGTTTTCAAGAGACCATTTAGTTCCTGCAGTAAAATAAGATTTCCCTGTTACTGCTTTTCTAGGTGCATAAATTTGGTTTGGAACTGGACTGAAATAGACTAGACCAGACTAGACTAGACAGGCTTTTCTGTAAACTGAAGTGACCATTCTGTGAAAGTTTTGGCAACTTTAAAGAAGACAATGAAAGCAATGCTTTAAACACATGCCTTGTGATGATGATTTAGCTGAAAAAAGCAGGCCTAAGCAGTTTAGGATTGACTTCCTGCCTTTAATTTTCTGTGTTATTTTTAAATATTTAATAAACAAGGGAACCACTGTCTTATTTTGTATGACTGTTGTGGTAATTGAAGTATAAAGTTTGTGAAAGAGTTTTTTGCTACAGTAGGAATATTGTTAACTTCATTTTCAAAGAGTCTAAGTAATGCCCTAAAGAAATACTTAAGGCCACTGACTAAAGAGGGAGGTTGAAATATCAAATAACTACTGACTATCTGAACCACATTCATCCTCTAATTAGGATATTTATAGGCCTAAGTATTTTTAAAAAAATACACCTTGAATTATATGCATAAAGGAGACAAATC